>JAZHEH010001746.1:0-257232 GCA_036589455.1 Ateles fusciceps | reverse complement strand
GTTATGTTATGTGACACTTACTGGTTCAGTTACGTATTGCTCATTCCTTGGCTCCTGGTTGTGTCATTCCAATCACTGTTTCTGTTGTCACATATTTCTCCACATCTTTCCTCTCTCTGATTTCCTGCCTCCCTCTAATAAAAGCTCTGTGGTTACATCAGACCCACCCCAGATAATCCAGGATGATGTACCCCAGCTAAAAATCATTAATTTAACCACATATTACAAAGTTTAATTTTCCAGATAGAGCAATGGGGTGTTATGTTATTACCTTGGTTGAGTTACGTATTGCTGAAGGGAGAGGTAAGGCTATTCCATCACAGGCAGAGGATAGGGAGAGGAGAACGGCATGAGGAACACCCTGATCATGTCTGCAAATGTTGGAGTCACACCAGCAGTAGGCTTGATTAGTGAAAGACCAGAATTAGTAGTTCTAGCCATGCCTTCTGACTTTCTTATTTGAGCGACCAAACTCACCTGCTGATTCAGTCTTCTCACTTCATTTGTTAGAAACTCTAGATGTTGACCTCCTCACAGTCATGCCCAAAGGAGGGAGAACAAAACCTAGGTCCTATAACTATAAGTTCTAAGGTACTTTTTCCTTTATTGGCTCCTATTACAACTAAAAGATGTCTTAAGCAAATGTTGTGTGTAACCTACTTGGTGATGGCTATGTTATGTTATTTGTTACTTGGTTCAGTTAGGTATTGCTTACTACTTGGCACACTCAGCTTTTATGACCCCCTTCTCTAAGAAGCCTTCCCCTCAGCTTCAAAGATTGGAACAGGTAGTCCTCCTATGTGTCCCTGGAGGACACTGTGCTTACACCTGTTAAAGCACTCATCACATGCATTTGTAATTGCGTGTTACTTATATGTCTTCCACATTAGTGTATGAAGTTCTTAATGCTAGGGACTGAATCATATTTAACTTTTAATTCCTCGCAGTCGAACATACCTCTCTGTTTAGTAGGGTAATATCTGGGATGCTTGTTGGTTTCTCTTAGCACCTCGTACTCTGTTTTAGCACTTACAAATTTAGTTAAATACCATTGTGTTTAGACTTGCACTAGGTGCCCTCCTATGATAGAATATTAGCTCTATGAAGGTAAGAACAATGTGTTGTTTCTTCATCCCCCAAGCACAGTACCTGACCCATAGTTAGCATTTTATCAATAGTTTTTAAATGTGCAGAACCAAGTAAACAAGTAAGGAACAATTCATAAAAGCATAAGACTCAAGAATCTTGGAATACAGCAGTCACAAGTCAATGTACACTTAGCGTAAAAACTGAAAAAGAAAGGCATGCCAATAGAAATACATAGGGAACATACAAAAAAGTTGTGATCAAGGAGATTTCTACATAAAAACATCGTAAAAATACTTTTGTGTAATGTGAAAAAGTAAATGGAATGTACAACAGCAGATTGCTCAAGCCAAAAATTCTTGATATAGCACACAAATATATCTTAACATAGTTATTTTAATATATTCAATAACAATGCTGCTATGTGTTAAAGCGAAATGACAAGAAAGCTATCTGAAAAGTGAATATTCACATTGTATTTTTCCATATGCTATTTATCCAAACACTCAATAGTGGAACAAACAGGCAGAACCTAAGGAACAAAAGTAAAACCAAGCCTAGAAATGTTATAGGTAATATTATCAATATAGGTTCACACTTGGTTCATTCAGCTTTTAAGCAGTAAGGTGTTTAATCTCCATTATGTTGAAAAATAGATAAAACTTTGCCCTTCAACAGGATAATACATGAATAATATGACAAATGCCATGTAAAATAGTTGAGTCAACTGCTTATGTGTTTCTATTTGCTATTAAACATTCATTTCACCAACTTTACAAATAACACAGAGAAAATATATATGTATGATATTTAAAGTCTGTTTTCTGTTACCAATATATAGCCTATGCCTATATCTATGTCTCTTCTAGCACTGTTCTTATGACTCCACTAAGATTAGAGTTTCAATATGATAAGTATACTGATCACCTTACATTTTCTTATATGCAAAAATGAAGAACTGTGTTAAAAAGACCATGACAATTTGTACAATGCTACATCAGAATATAGTCAAAATTTACATCTGCTCTGATAAGAATAGATAAGGAAAGCAGAATTTTTTTTCTGAACAGTGCTTCACACATGTCTAGCCACACAGTTAAGAAATACTTTAAATTGATCTGAATGACTGCCTAGGGACAAATAGATACATATCTGATTGATGTTTTTAAGTAAAAGAAATATTTTTGTTAGTTCCAGAAAGCATTGATTTTTATGTATATGCACTCTTAAGTGCCTCCAGAATTTTTCTTACATTTCTCATCACTGTTGTTAAAGTTCTCATCTTTCTTATCCCACATTCAATGGAATACTCTTGTTCTATATGTTCAGTTTTCCTTTCTCCCTCAGGTTCCCCATTACTCTAAGTGGATTGTGTTTTTTTCTTTGCCAGCTAATAGATTTGCGTTCTTTTATTACTCATATAAATCAGTTTGCTGAGATGTCTTCAGCTGCACTACACAAGTTGCCACTCCTGTGATTTGACTGACTACACATGAAAACCATTATTGCTCGTGTTGAAGATATGGAGGAAAACATTCTGCTCCCCAGGCTCTTCAGGTTCAGGTGGCAGCCTTCTCCTAATTACTGAAACCAAAAGCCATTTAGCTCACCAAAGCAGGCCAGCTACAGGTTTATTTGGGTCAAAATAATGGGAGGCCCTTTCCAAGAAGACCAGAATAAGCAAAAGAATTTTTGGGTTCATCGTTCATTCGAGGAGAGTCAGAGGTCTCAACAAAAAAAGCTCCTTGGGAACCCAGAAATCATTAATCTCACTTTAGCACCCATGGAGAACCAATCCAAGTACTCAGCTGTTTTCCCTTGAGTCTCCAAAATACCAAAGCCTCGAGAAAAATGAGAAACTAAATCTGCTTTTTCTGTCACGTGTTTGCTCTCTCTCTCACACACTTGCTCTCTCTCTCCCTCTCTCTCATCTCAATAAAAGAAAAATGACATGTAATACTCAGAAGAAGGATACAGGATACAAAGCATATGAATAATAAAATTTCCCAAAGAAAATAAAGGAATAGAGGAAAAATAATAATTAAACAAAAAATAAAATTATTCTAAAGAAAGATGTGAGTATTGATATGGTTTGTCTGTGTCCCCACCCAAATATCAGCTTGAATTGTATCTTCCACAATTCCCACATGTTGTGGGAGGGACCCAGGGGGAGGTAATTAAATCATGGGGGCCAGTCTTCCCATTCTATTCTTGTGATAGTGAATAAGTCTCATGAGATCTGATGGGTTTATCAGGGGTTTCTGCTATCATTTTTCCACATTTTTTTTTCTTGCCACATCCATGTAAGAAGCACCTTTTACCTCCTGCCATAAATCTGAGGCCTCCCCAGCCATGTGGAACTATAAGTCCAATTAAACGTTTCTTTCTTTCCAGTCTCAGGTATGTCTTTATCAGCAGTATGAAAATGGACTAATACAGTAGTAAATTGGTACCAGAAGAGTGGGACATTGCTGAAAATATACCTGAAAATGTGGAAGCAATTTTGGAAGTGGGTAAACAGGCAGAGGTTGGAACACTTTCGAGGGGCTCAGAAGAAAACAGGAAAATGTGGGAGATCTGGAACCTCCTAGAGACTTGTTGAATGGCTTTGACAAAAATGCTGATAGTGATATGAACAATAAGGTCCAGGCTGAGGTGGTCTCAGATGGAGATGAGGAACTTGTTGGGAATTGGTGCAAGGGTGACTCTTGTTATGCTTTAGCAAAGAGACTGGAGGGTATTTTGATCCTGCCCTAAAAATCTGTGGAACTTCGATCTTGGGAAAGAAGATTTATAGTATCTGGCAGAAGAAATTTCTAAGCAGCAAAGCATTCAAAAGGTGACTTGGGTGTTGTTAAAACATTCCATTTTCAAAGAGAAGCTGGGTATAAAAGTTCAGAAAATTTGTGACCTGATGATGAGGTAGAAAAGAAAAACCCATTTTTGAAGGAGAAATTCAAGCCAGCTGTAGAAATCTGCATAAGTAGCAAGAGCCTAATGTTAACCCCGAAGATCATGGGTAAAATGTCTCCAGGCCATGTGAGAGACCTTCACAGCAGCCCCTGCCATCACAGGCTGGGAGGCCCAGAAGGAAAAAATAGTTTTACGGGCTGAGCCCAAGGTCCCCCATGCTGTATGGAGCCTAGGGGCTTGGTGCCCTCTGTCCCAGCTGCTTCACCCATGGCTGAAAGCGTCCAATGTAGAGCTCAGGCTGTGGCTACAGAGGGTTAAAGCCCCAAGCCTTGGCAGCTTCCACGTAATGTTGAGCCTGTGGGTACACAGAAGTCAAATACTGAGGTTTGGGAACCTCTGTCTAGATTTCAGATGTATGAAAATACCTGGATGCTCAGGCAAAACTCTGCTGCAGAGGTGGGGCCCTCATGGAGAACCTCTGCTAGGGCAGTGCAGAAGAGAAATGTGGGGTCAGAGTCCCCCACACAGAGTCCCTACAGGGGCACTGCCTAGTGAAGCTGTGAGAAGAGGGCCACCACCCTGAAGACCCAGAATGGTAGATCTACTGATAGCTTGCACCATGCAGCTGGAAAAGCTGCAGACACCTAAAAGCAGCCAGGAGGAAGGCTATAGCCTGCAAAGGCACAGGGGTGGAGCTGCCCGAGACCATGGGAACCCACCTTTTGCAACAATGTGAACTGGATGTGAGACCTGGAGTCAAAGGAGATCATTTTGGAGCTTTAAAATTTGACTGCCCTGCTGGATTTCAGACTTCCATGGGCCCTTTAATCCCTTTCTTTTGGCCAATTTCTCTCCATTTGGAATGGCTGTATTTACCCAATACCTGTACCCTCACTGTATCCAGGAAGTAACTAGCTTGCTTTTGATTTTACAGGTTCATAGGTAGAAGGGACTTGCCTTGTCTCAGATGAGACTTTGGACTATGGACTTTTGGTTTAATGGTGAAATGGGTTAAGACTATGGGGGACTGTTGGGAAGGAATGAATGGTTTTGGAATGTGAAGACATGTGATTTGGAGGGGCCGGGGCAGAATCATAAGTTTTGGCTGTGTCCTTACTCAAATCTGAACTTGAATTATATTTCCCAAAATTCCCCCATGCTATGGGAGGGGACCCACAGGGAGGTAATTGAATCATGTGGGCGGGTCTTTCCCATGTTATTCTCATTATAGTGAATAAATATCACAAGATCTGATAGGTTTATCAGGGGTTTCCAATATCATTTTTCCTTGTTTTTTCTGTTGTCACATCTATGTATGAAGTGCCTTTTGCCTCCCACCATGATTCTGAGGCCTCTCATTCATGCGGAACTATAAGTCCAATTAAACCTCTTTTGCTTACCAGTCTGGGATATGTGTTTATCAGCAGTGTGGAAACAAACTAATACAAGTATAGGCTGAAAAATTTCATTGAATAAGCAGCAGGATTCATGAAAAAGAAAAGATGTAGATCCATCTTGGCAAAATTTTTGAATTAAAAAATGAGAGAAAATATTACCAGCTTCTCAAAATAAAGAATAACCTATGTACAATAGAAATAAAACCAGGCCAGTATAGTACTTCTTTTCTCCAGTAGAGACTAGAAACTGGAGGACAGAAGAATGATCCACAAATCATTTTGAGAAAGGGTTTTATAATTAAAGACTACTACATCAAGCCAAATTATATTCATCTGCAAAGAAAGGAGAAAAGATTTTGGCACATATGAGAGTTCATAGATTATTAAAACAATATACCCTAATGAAAGAAAATATGTAAGAAAGTGTTCTAACCAAAAGCATATTTAGTCAGAACAGAGAAATCAAGAAAGGAGAAAAGAATGATGTAAAAAATTAGTGAGAAATATATTTTGAAATTATTTGTAATTTAGGCCAACGTTTCTAGCATGACTCAAAATGTATAGTATACAAGTGAAATAGAATTCTGGAAACAGAAAAGAAAAATGGAATGAAAATGACAATATTAGCCTAACACTGATTTTTTTAAAGCTATCTTAGAAATAACCTAAGATTGAATGAAGACTAGTAAAAATGTCTCAACTGAGAAGTAGAGTATTTCTAAACACTTTAACTTTTATTTGGGAAATGGGAAAAGACATGTAAAGCATTTTAGTGGAATGCTGATTTATCATTTTACCTTGATGTGAGTGTGGTGTGTGTGTGTGCGTGTATGTAATAATCAGTTTTAAGGATGGAAAGTTAACCATCGGCAGAATTAAAGACGTCAAATTTAACCAAATGAAAAAAATGAACAAAATCCTAGTGAATTCACCACAAATAAGAACATAGGGGAAAACAATGAAATAAAATAGGTATATAAAATAAGATTACAAGAGAAAAACTAATCATATCAGCTGTTGTTTTATATGTGAAAATGCCCAAACTACAAATTTTAAAATTAAAAATTAAGATGGGGTTAAAAACAATATCAACGCACTATGTTTTCAAGAACCATATCTGAAACAACATGAAAAAATCTTGAAAATAAAGGAATAGATTATTACACTATATGCAAATTGCAAATGAAAAGACAGTAGGAGTGTTACTATTATTATTGCAAAAGTAGATTCCATAGTCAAACAGCACTAAACATGAAAAAGATGTTCATTAACTTTAATGCAAACTATAAGCTCCCTTCTTTTGATATGTATATGAATGCATATGGAACAAAAATTCCAGGTAGCACTTGATCAGGAGGAAATGAAAGATTGACACACAGCACTGAAGACAGAAATTAACAGTAGCAGAAACAGTAAATATATAGGTAAACCTAAATAAATATTCACTTTTAAAATTATAATGCCTGTATTTAAAGTTTAAGATGTGTTTAGATTGATACTATATGGCATGTGGCAACAATAGAACAGCAGTGTTAAAGGTAAAATTTAGTTAAGTCAAAGGTATATTTGCAGTCTTTCAAGTAATCACTAAAAAAATTTAAAATGTATAATTAAAACTCTAACAAAAGGGAAAACTACTATAAATTACCTAAATAAACCAAAGGAAGGTAAGAGAAAATTTATCAAAGTAAACATGAGAAAAATAAATTGTAAGAATATAGGTTTAAACCTCAAACATATCAGAAATTACATTAGTACTAATGAGCAAAAGACTCAAAGGATAAAATATAATTTTTTTATTGCAAACCTTAACTATATATTCTTTGTGGTCTGGTTTCTCTTGCTCAACTCATTGTTTTAAAGTCCGTCCACATGATCTTATGTATATGTGGTTTCTTTACTTACTGCAGTGTGTAGTATTCTATGTTGTGAATAGACCACATTTTTATTTCTCTATTTTTCTGTTGCTGAGCAGTTTAGGTTTTAGAAATATTTTGAATAGCACATCTATGAAAATTTTGTTCATGTCTTTTGATGCAGATATGTTGAGTATATTACTAGGAAGAAAACTTCTGGGCATAGGATATGAATATAATCAACAGAGTAAATAAATCCTGAAGAGTCTACCAAACGAATTGTACCAATTTATACTCCCACTAACTGTGAATGAGGGTTACAGTTGCTCATCTTATTGTTGAGATAATTAACCTATTTAATTATCTTAAATGTCAGGAGGTAATTACCCTTGGAATGGTAGTGACTGAAAATAATGCAGACAAAAAGGGATTCTGAGTTATTGGTCATGTTCTTTTCCTTAATCTACTTGCAGTCTATAGTAGTTTGTTCACTTTGAAAAACCTTAAAAATTATGCACTCATGGTTTTTGTTTTTTCTGAATGTATATTTTACTGCAATAAAGTTAAAATGAATAAATACATCTTTAAAAGAGAAAAATACTTTCTGTTTGGATTTGTAAAAGCTTCTGTAAGTCACTCATAAGTGACATGTCTTAAAACACAAGATTGAAGGACTTAAAAAATAAAACTTATGAAGTTATTCTAATACAAGCAAAACAGTTCACGATAAAAATAATTGCTACAGATTAAGAGGAGCATTTTACAATGCTAAAATGCTCATTCAACATAAATATCTAATTATCCTATATTTGTATACAATAAAAATAATGGTCCAAAGTATTTAAAAGAACAGCAAGCAAAACTTTGAAGAGAAATTAAAAAAAAAAACAACCAAATAATAGTTGGATATTTAATGTATCTCTCCCAATACCATCAGTTACTTAGAATAGGCAGGAACAAACTAGTAAATATAAAAACAATTTGAGGAACATATATAGCAATTTTGACCTAATTAATGTTTATAGAACACTCCATCTAGCAGTAAGAGAGTTCACATTCTTTTCTAGTGCATTTAGAATATTTACCATAACTGACTATACGTTTGGCAATAAACAAGTCTCCACAAGTTTAAAAAGACTGAAATATGGCGGTGGTGCTGGGTGTTTCCTGGACTCGGCGCCAGGAAGTGGTGGCGGCACAGCGCACAGCGCGCCTTAGCAGCAGCAGCATCTGAGGGACCCTCAGCATCACAGCCCCTGCACTTGTGCAGCCACCCTAGCTTGCTCTCCTCTTCCTTCCTTCGCTGGCATCATGTCTAATCAGTTGACCGAAAAACAGATTGCTGAATTCAAGGAAGCTTCTCTATTGGATAAAGATGGTGATGGCACCATTACAACAAAGGAACCTGGAACTGTCATGAGGTCACTAGGTCAGAACCCAACAGAAGCCGAATTACTGTATGTGATCAACGGAGTGGATGCCAATGGTAATGGCACTATTGACTTCCCTGAATTTTTGGCTATGATGTCTAGAAAAATGAAAGATACAAACATGAAGAAGAAATCCTTGAGGCATTCCCGAGTCTTTGACAAGGACGAAATGGTTACATAAGTGCAGAACTATGTCATGTCATGACAAACAGGAGAAAAACTAACAGATAAAGTAGATGAAATGATCAGAGAAGCAGATATTGATGGAGACTGACAAGTCAACTATGAAGAATTCATACAGATGATGACTGTAAAATGAAGACTTACTTTCAACTCCTTTTCTACCTTCTAGAAGGATCAAATTGAATCTTTTACCTACCTCTTAAAAAAAAAAAGAAAGAAAAAAGAGTTCATTTATTCATTTCTATATAGCAAAACTGAATGTCAAAATTACTTTCTGACCACACACACAAAATCTATATGTATTAGTTGGTGGTCCTGTACCCTAAAGATCAAGCTACACATCAGATTTACAATATAAACATTTGTACTACCTTAATGATAAGGACTTCTTCAAGTTCCATTTGCTAATGATTAATACACTATTTGGGGTAGCAAGTTTTTCATTCATGCAGATTGACGATTTGAGCACAGTCAGACATTTGTATTAAAAAGGAAAAATGAAAAAACAAATTCAAAACCTACTCAAATATGTTCTAGTTCAATTTGTTTAGTATAAATTGTCATAGCTGGTTTACTGAAAACAAACTCATTTAAAATTGGTTTACCTCAGGATGACGTGCAGAAAATGGGTGAAGTATAAACCATGAGACGTGACCCCACTAGCAGAAGTGTCCTCTTGTACTTCATGTGCTCTGAGCCATGGTGACAATGATACACACACCCTGTTGGCACGCCTGTGTATGTTGGTTTAGCATTGTCTGCATTGTTCTACAGTGAAGCAGGTGTCAGGCTGTCACTATACACACAAATTTTTAATAAGAAACCTTTACCAGTGGAGCATCTTCGGACTCTCTCTTTAAAACCTTCCGAACCATAACTTGGAGCCGGCAGAATAGGCTATGGCTGTGGACTTCAGCACAATCATCAACATTGCTTTTCAAGAAATTACAATTTATATCCATTCCCAGTTGTAAATGTATTTTTTCCAATTAAAAAAACCATTAACTTAAAAATAAAGACTGAAATCATACAGTGTCTTCTTTCTGATGATACTGATTAGCTAGATACTAACAACGCAATGCAAATTTTAAAAACTCATATTTTTGAAAATTAAAAGCATTTACTTCTATTAATCCTTAAATCAGAAACTCGTGATATATTTTAGAAAATTTTTTGAAGCAAAAGAAAATACAAATGTAGTATTTGTACATATGCAGGATGCAGCAAATGCTCTTGCTTAGAGAAGATGCAAGAGAGAAAAGAAAACATTAAAAATGAAGGAGCGTAGGACATAAATATGAGAACAATAGACATTGGGTGGGTGAAAAAGCTACCTGTAGGGTTTTCTGCTCATTACCAGGGTGACAGGTTCCACACGCCAAACCGCAGCATCATACAATATTCCCATGTAACGAATCTACACGTGTATCCCCTGTAAAAAAATAGAAGTTGAAGTTTAAAAAAAGAATGATGTAGTTTCCACCTCATGCAGTTAAAAAATAACAACAAATTAACTCCTTCCAAAAAGTCAAAAGAGGAATTAATAAAATTGTGTATTAGTCAGGATTCCCTAGAGGGACAGAACTAATAGGATATATATATATACTATAGGAATTTATTAAATATTAACTTACATGATCACATGGTTTCACACTAGGCTGTCTGCAAGCTGAGGAACAAGGAGAGCCAGTGCGAGTCTCAAAACTGAAGAAATTGGAGTCTGAATGTTTGAGGGGCAGGAAGCATCCAGTACAGGAGAAAGATGTAGGCTGGCAGGCTAGGCCAGTCTCATCTTTTCAAGTTTTTCTGTCTGCTTTATATTCCCTGGGAGCTGATGAGATTGTGCCCACCAAATTAAAGGTGAGTCTGCCTTCTCCAGCCCACTGACTCAAATGTTAATCTCTTTTGGCAACACCCTCAAAGACACACCCAGGATCAATACTTTGTATCCTTCAATCCAACCACGTTGACACTCAGTATTAACCATCATGAAATGTAATCAAAATCAACGAAATAGTAAACAAAATAGAGAAAATCAATAAAGATATAATTTAGCTCATTGAAAATATGAACAAAATTGATAAACTCCTGATAAGCCAAATAAAGGTGAAAAAAGCGAGAGACATAACTTATTAAATCATGGAATAAAAAAAGGCAGCATCACTGATCCCAGAAACATTAAAAACATAATAAAAAAGCATTATAAAAAATATTTTGTAAATAAAATTGAATGATACAGGAAAAATCATTCAAAAACATACCTTGTTAAAGCAGACATAAGAAAATCAGACATATTAATAGTCATATCTATTAGAGAAATTAAATTCTTAACTAAAATATTCCCACAAAAAAGAAACTCAAGCCTCAAATGGCTTCACTGGAAATTGTTTCCATATGTTTGGAAAAATGAGGAAATAACTCCTATGTTACATACAATTCCAATGAAAAGAAAAACAAACACTCTCCACTGATTTTATGAGCCAGAAAACATCCATTTAAATCTGACAAGGACGTTTGCAAAAGAGGGGAGAAACACAAGTCAATGTATCTCATAGACTTTTATGAATGCAAAATTCATAAAAATATATTATTCAATAAAATCTAGAAATATATAGATTAATATCCAAATATCTAAGTGTGGATTATTCGAAGAATATATTTCTCTTTTTATATTTTATTTTAACTAATACATAATCATTGTACATGTTTATGGGGTACAATGTGATGTTTTAATACATGTATACATAGTGTAATAATCAAATCACAGTAATTAGCCCATTGATCACTTTAAACATTTTTAAAATTTGTGATAACACTCAAAATCCTCTCTTCTAGTTATCTTGAAATATACAATTCATTACTAGCTATAGGCATCCTCTGTATAATAGAACACCAGAATTTAGTCTTCCTTATTGTGTCTAATTTAACTTTCTACTTGTTGTCCAGCCTTTCTCCAACCCTCCCCCAACCCTTCCCATCCTCTCTGGTAACCAATATTCTACTCTCTACTCTTACGAGATTGACGTTTTTATATTCCACATGTAAGATCACATGGTATTTGTCTTTCTGTGCCTGGTTTATTTCACTTAACATACTGTTTTCTAGGTTCATCCACATTGTTTCAAATTACAGAATTTTATTATATTCTATGGCTAAATGGTATTTGTTATATATATGATATATATAAAATAATGTTTTATATAAATAGTTATACATATAAAACAATATATATCTGTATATATACGTGTGTGTGTGTATGTATAACATTTTCTTATCCATTTATTTGTAGATAGGCACTTAAGTTGATTTCATTTCTTGGGTATTGTGAATAGTGTTGTAATAAACATGAGAATGCAGATATCTCTTTAACATACTGATTTCATTACTTTTAGATATACACCAAATATTGGGATTGCTGAATAATATGGCAGTTCTATTTTTTGTTTTCTGAGAAGTCTCCATACTGTTTCTTAAAACGGCTATACTAAATAACATTTACATAAAGATCTTATTCCAGATCTTAGAAGAAAAGCTTTTAACTTTTCAACTTTCAGTAAAATATTAGCTGTGGGTTTGCCATATATGGCTTTTATTTTGTTGAGATATGTTCCTTCTATACATAATTTGTTTGTAGTTTTTTTCAAAAAATGATGCCAAATTTTAACAAATGCATTTCAGCAGTTATTAAAATAATCATAAGGCTCTTGTCCTTCATTCTGTTAATGTGATGTATCATGTTTTTTAATTTGTGTAGGTTGAACCATCTTTGCATACCTGGGATGAATCCCACTTGATCATGATAAACAATTTTTTAAAAGTGCTGTTGAATTTGGTTTACTAGTATTTTGTTGAGTATTTTTGCTTCTATGTTCATTAGATAGATTACCTTGTACTTTTCTGCTTTTTTATTGTGTTCTTATCTGGTATTAGTATCAAGGTAATGCTGGCCTTGTAAAATATGTTTGGAAGTATTTCCTCCTCTTTAATTTTTGAAATAGTTTGAGTATACTTGGTATTAATCCTTCTTTAAATGTTTTGTAGAATTCAGTACTGAAAATGTTAGGTCTTGAGCTTTCCTTTGATAGAATGTTTTTTATTACTACTTCAATTGTGTTACTTATTATCGATCTGTTCAGGTTTTCTATTTCTTCATGAGGCAATCTTGACTGCTTGTATGTACCCAGGAATGTTTCAAATTTCATTTTTAATCTCTAAATTGATTCATTGGTTATTCATGTATGTGTTGCTTAATTTTCATGTGTTTGTACAGTTTCTGAAGTTCTGCCTGTTACTGATTTCTAATTTTATTCCATTGTGATCAGAAAAGATACTAAATACAATTTTGATTTTTTAGAATGTATTAAAACTTGTTTTGTGGTCTAACATATAATCTACCCCAGGACAGTGTTCCATGTGTTGTTGAGAAAAATGTATAATTTACAGCTGTTGGATGAAATGTTCTGTAAATGTCTGTTAGGTCTATTTCATATAGAATGCAGTTTAAATTCTGGTATATTTTCTCTCTATTTTCTGTCTGGATGATTTGGCCATTGTTGAAAGTGAAGTATTGATATTCCCTACTATTATTGTACTGCCATTGATCTCTCCCTTTAACTCTATTAATGTTTGCTTTATAAATGTAGGTGCTCCAGTGTTTGGTGCATAATATTTTCAATTGTTGTATCCTCCTGCTGTATTTACTGCTTAATCATTACATAATGACCTTATTTGTCTTTTTTTTTTTTACCATGATTGATGTCTATTTTATTGAAACAAGTATAGACACTCTTGCTTTTTTTTTTGTTCATTTGCATAAAGTAATTTTTTCCATTTTTTTACTTTCAGCTCATATGTGTCTTTATAGGTCAAGTGAGTTTCTTGCAGGCAGCATGTAGCTTGGTCTTATTTTTCATCCATTCAACCACTCTATGTCTTTTAATCGGAGAATTAATCTATCTACATTTAATGTTATTATTGATAGGTAAAGTCTTACAACTGCCATTTTGTTATTTGTTTTCTGGTTGTTTTGTACATTTCTTTTTCTTTCTTCCTCTCCTACTGTCTTCCTTTGTGGTTATGTGCTTTTCTATAGTAGTATTTTTTGATTCCTTGCTTTTTATTTTTAGCATATCTATTATAGGTTTTTGCTTTATGGCTACCATGATGCTAATAAAAATATATTCTAAACTGCAAACAACTTAACTTTGATCACAAATAAAAGGTACAAACAAAAAACAGTATACTTTAACTTTATTCCTTTCACATTTTAAAATTAGATATTTCAATTTACATCTTTTTAAATTGTCTTTTTAAACAAATTGTTGTAAGCAATAATCTTCTTAATAGTTTTGTATTTGAGTCTTCTAAAAATTTTTTTGTAAAGCTAGGGTCTTACTATGTTTCCCAGGCTGCTCTCAAATTCCTAGGCTCAAGCAATCCACTCATCTTATCCTCCCAAAGTTCTGGGATTACTTCATTCTTTATTTTTCTTTTATCTTTTCTGACATCATTTTCAAATGGACTGTCTTTGAGATTGCTGATTATTCTGCTTAATCAATTCCTTTGTAGAGACCCTTTTCATGCATTTTCATTTTTTCACTGTATATTTCAGATCTAGAATTTTAGTTTGATTTTTAAAAATTGCAATCTCTCTGTTAATGTTCTCTGATACATTTCTGTATTATTTCTGTGTGTTTTATTGACGTTTGTTGAGTTATCTCAAAATGCCTATTTTAAATACCCTCTCTAAGAGATCACATATCTCCATCTCTCCAGATTTGATCACTGGTGCTTAATTTATTCTGTTTGGTGAGTTCATATTTCTGTGCATATTCTGGATCCTTCTTGACATACATTGATACTTGGGCATTGAATAATAATTAGGTATTTATTACAGTCTTCTCAGTCTGACCACGTTTGTACTTGTCCTTTTTCAAAGGGTCTTTCAGGAATTCAGAGGACTAATTGCGTTCCCTAAGCCTGTGGTTACTGCAGCCGTTTCAGCACTAGAGGGCACCCTATCCCTAAGTTTGCCATTCTGTCACTAAAAATTAAAGAAATGCCAGATATAGGTGATGGGGAGGAAGGCAGCAAATCACACAGCCATGTGTGTACCTATGCAACAATCTTGCATGTTCTTCACATGTACCCCAAAACCTAAAATGCAATTTAAAAAAATTATTTGGGCTGAGCCACTTAAATCAGCTGGTGGTAATGTGGGTTGAGACTCAAGTCCAGTCTGCTGGGGTGGTGGATTCCATTCGGACACTGAGGCAGATCTGGAAGCTGTTTTCATGATCACCACTCTGAAATCAGGGATCATGGGGTTTCTACCCAGTGCTGTGTTTTACTGTGGCATACCTGACACTGGCTTCTAAGGCACAGTCTCAGGCATACTTCCTTTCCCTTCTCCAAGTGGATAGTGTTTCTTTACATTATGCCTGGTGTTGAGGGTCTATTGACGCAGGCAATGTAAGATTGTCCTTCCTACACTCTTCAATGCATCTTTTTTATTATTATGCTAAAATCAGGTACTGCGATCTTTTACCTGTTTTTCTTAGCTGTTGGAAAGGTGTTGTCTTCATTAATAGCCATTCAAATTGATGTTTCTTCAGGCGGATAGTCACTGGAGGATCCTATTGCACCATCTGGCTGTGCTTCACTTCTACAATGTTTAAGAGAAAATCAATCAATGTAATTCCACATATTGATAAAATAAAGATGAAAAATAATTACAAATAATACACCAAAAATACTGAATTCAATACTTGTTCATGATTTTTAATCTGATAAACGGCATCTATATAAAACCTATGGCAAGGATCATACTTAAAAGTGAAATATTGAAAGTGCTCTCCTTGAAATTAGGTATAAGGTAAAAATATCTGTTATCATCATATCTAGACAATATTATACTGGAGATTCTAGCCAGTATATAAATTAGAAAGGCTGATACAGGTTGCGTATATCTTATCAAAAATGCTTAAATCCAGTGTTTCAAATGTCAGATTTTTTTAAATTTTAGAATATTTACATTATATTTACTGATTGAGCATCCCTAATCTGAAAATTTGAAATCTGAAATACTCCAATGAAAATCTCCTTTAAGTGTCATATCAACACTCAAAAATTTTCAGGTTTTTGAGTGTTCTAAATTTCAAATTTTTTTGATTAGTAATACTCAAACTATATAAAACTGTCTTTATTCACTGTCAATATAATTACTTAGGATAAAAATCCAAAAGAAATTATCAGTAACTCATTAGAGCTAACAATTAATTTTGTGAATACAATGTTAATAAAGGAAAATTATATCATTTTTCTACTTTCTAGCAAGCAAAAAATACAAAATTAAATTTAATGACATATTTACATTAGCATAAAGAAAACTAGAAAAATATGATACTAAAGATGTTCCAGAACTGTACACAGATAACTGCAAGAAAATCACTGAAATAAAGAAGGCTTAAAGATGTAAAAGGATTTACCACAGTTGTGGATTAGGATGCTCAATATTTAAAATATACTAGCTGCTCTTTAATTGATCTAATATTCAATGAAAGTCTATTCAAAATCCAAGCACTTATTTTTATGTTAAACGATGAGGTGATTCTAATATTCATATGGTAATACAAACGGCCAAGAACAGCTAAGGTCTTCCTGAAAAAGAATAAATCTGGGGTGTTTAAACTACCAAATAGATTGAAATGGGATATCTGGATGGCATACCACAGGACCTACTACAGATATTATACTAAATGGTGAAATGCTAAAATCATTTTCGTTAAAACCAAGAACAAGAAAGAGATTGTGTTGTGAACATTATTTATTTTAAAAATTCTAGCTAATGTATTAGGTTGGCACAAAAGAAATTGCGGTTTTTGTGATTACTTTCAATGGCAAAGACCACAATTACTTTTGTGCCAACCTAATAGGATTAAAAATCTCTTGATAAACAACAGAATATAAGAAAATATCTCAGCACTTTGGGAGGCCTAGGTGGGCAGATCACGAGGTCAAGAGATCGATACCATCCTGGCCAACATGGTGAAACCCCGTATCTACTAAAAAATACAAAAATTAGCTGGGCATGGTGGCATGCACCTGTAGTCCCAGCTACTCGGGAGGCTGAGGCAGGAGAATTGCTTGAACCCAGGAGGCGGAGGTTGCAGTGAGCGGAGATTGTGCCACTGCACTCCAGCCTGACACCTGGCGACAGAGCAAGACTCTGTCTCAAAAAAAAAAAAAAAAAAAAAAAAGAGAAAATATCTCAATTAGTAAATTATATGGTTATATACTTTTTAAAATCTGTAACTAAGGGAAAGAACTATTGGAATTCAGAAGATAATTTGATAGATTAACGGACAAAAAGAAACATATAAAAACAAGAACTTTTCTCCATGCCATCAATAATCATCTACATGTTAGTATTCTGCTGCCTACAAGCATGATTAAGGTTATAAAACACATACAGATATATTTCATAGCTGTTGGGCATACTCTGTACCCCTCTGTGGTGACTGAGCAACCCCAAGCTTCTGGAAGAATTGGCAAAACCTGAACTATCTGATATAACAAGACGAAATTGTTGTTGATTTTTAACCTGTAAATTCTCTTAGAATTTGGTTTCCACGAAATGACTTATTTGCTTTGTGAAGCTTGTTACTTACTGTATCGATTATATTTGAGAAAATGAAGAATAACGTGAAATGCTGAGATGTGACTTGTAACTTTGGCTCTGCTGAGCTACAACTTGTAACTTTGGCTCTGCTAAACTTTTCTGGTAAAAACAAGAATTCTCTGAAAGGGACTAACCACATAGCTTGACTGCCGGAGAGAGATGACAGCACGTAACAGGCTTCTCTTTGCAGAGAGCCTATAAATGGACGTGTAATGGAGAGGCTTATTACCTAGATTCCCTTCCCAGGAAAGGCATATTGATGGCCGTGGAAAGGGAATGAGACCCTTATGGAGAGCCTATAAATGGATGCATGAGGGGCATCTGTCCTGAGGAAAAACCTCTGTGGTCGAGATAAGGATATAAAAGTCTTTCTTCTCCCACTGCTCCTCCAGGCCTGCATGGAGGCCCCTCCTCTTGCAGTTTTTGTGGTCAGGCTGGTTGTCCTGTGTCAGATCCTGTTCCCCCTGCAGTTGTGAGCCCAATATGTTCTTGCTGATAATCATAAGTTTATGTTTAACCTCTATTCTTGCTAAGGTGTATCATTTCTAGGCTGACACACAGCAAGTTATCTTTACAATGTTCTGCTTTTATAATTCCACATTGTGATTTTTGTTCACTAGTTTTTACAAATGTATTTTTTTTGGATAATTATCACTGAAACTTTGTGTAACCTCGTTCCCCCTCCCCTATTGAAAGAGCATAATAAAAAACTGAGGTTTCAGGGGAGTGTAGACATCCATGGAGCAGCATTATGTGGTGTCTCCCCTGGGCCCAGCTTTAAGGAAAACTTTTTCTTTGTCTCTCTTTTTCAACGACCACTCGATCACTTTGAGAGATCTTAAACCCATGTTGATATATGGGGAGCTTGTCTTGCCAATACATAGGAAAAAATGTATTTAAAATGTATTTAAAAGTTTAAAGAAATACAAAATAATACCTAAAATATGGGGAGATATATGTTCATGCATAGAAATATTCATTAGGAAAAAATATCAATCTTTTCAAAATTTATGTATTTAATTCTATTCCAATTGAAATCCCAATAGTTATTTTTAATTTTATTTATAGATTCTAAATTGAGGTAAGTTCCTTTAAAATAATAAATTACAATAATCAAAAAAGTATGTATAAATATTTATATATTAATATATAAGTATATATGATACATACTGTATGTATACAATGTAAATGTACAGATAACATATATTTATATGTATATAGCTATGTGTATATATATAGGTATGTACAGACACAAAACCTTCACAATTCAAGAAGTATATTGGTGACACAAGACTAGACACATGAGATTTGTCTCTTTGTGCCTGGCTTATTTCACTTAACATAATGACTTCCAGTTCCATTCATGTTGCTGCAAATGCAGGATTTTACTATTTTTATGACTGAATAACATTCCGTTGTGTATATATAACACATTTCCTTTAACCATTCACTCAATGACGAACACTTAGTTTGAATTAGTATGATTTACCAAACAGTTTGAATAGAAAACAATAGACTCTTCTGTAATGTAATTAAAAAATAAATTCCAGAAGAATATCATGTGTATGGAAGTGTGTTTGTATAACATAAAAGGATGAGTGCATGTCCTTTGCAGGGACATGAATGAAGCTGGAAACCACCATTATCAGCAAAGTAATACAAGAACAGAAAACCAAACACCACATGTTCCCATTCATAAGTGGGAGTTGAACAATGAGAACACATACACACAGGTAGGAAAACATCACACACAGGGGCCTGTTAGACGGTGGGGGGCTAGGGGAGAGACAGCATTAGGAGAAATACCTAATGTAGATGACAGTTTGATGGGGTGCAGCAAACCACCATGGAACGTGTATACCTATGTAACAATCCTGCACATGTACCCCCAGAACTTAAAGTATAATAAAAAACATATTACTCATGTCAAAATTTATTTTTTTTAATTTAAGTCAATGTTATTATAATCTTGGGATTGAGGGGGTCTTCCTAAATAAGACAGAAAAAACAGAAGACGTAAAGAAGAAAAACTGACACAAGAACAGAAAATCAAACACCGCATGTTCTCACTCACAGGCGGGTGTTGAACAATGAGAACACATGGACACAGGGAGGTGAGCATCACACACTGGGGTATGTTGGGGGAAAGAGGGGAGGGACAGCGGGGGGTGGGGAGTTGGGGAGAGATAGCATGGGGAGAAATGCCAGATATAAGTGATGGGGAGGAAGGCAGGAAATCACACTGCCATGTGTGTACCTATGCAACAATCTTGCATGTTCTTCACATGTACCCCAAAACCTAAAATGCAATAAAAAATATTAAAAAAAAGAAGAAAAACAATTTGATTTCCTAACAATAAATAATAAAATCAAACATTGTGAAGAACAGAATGAACAAAACAAAAGATATATGCACCCAAATGCATGTAGTGCATATAATGTACAATGGTTTAATTTCCCTAACGTATAAAGTTCCTACATATTATTTAAAAAAATGAAGACCAAATATAAAAAGGCTAAGTCATGCATTCATAGAAAAAACATAACTGTTCTGTATATAATATATAACTGGTGTGTGTGTATGTGTGTGTGTGTGTGTGTGTGAAAATACAGAGTAACACACTAATAGCCAGGTGAGTGCAAATCAAAACAACTATAAGAACCATATTTTATTCATCACATTAGCAAAATCAAGAAATCAATGGCATTTATTCTGGCATGGATATTCAGAAAATTATACTTAACATATTGCTTTCAGGAGATATCAATTACTTTAATATTTTTTAAAAAGATACTGGCAATATCTCCCAAAGTTTATATACCATTTGACCCTAAGAAATAAAAGCACAAACATGTAATTATATGTGTACAAACATGTTTCTTTTAGCATTCTATATAATGCCAAAAACAGAAATTAACATGTGTTCATTTGCCAAAGGGTCATTCAACTGTGGAATGTTCATATTATTAAAATATATAATAGATCTATATCTAGGGTTCTGGTGGAATATCAATAACATAGAGTGAAAAAAGCAAATTACAGAATAATGTGTTTGTTATGATTATGTTTTTTAAAAGAGAGAAGAACAAAATCTCATGCAGGTATAATTGCATATTGTTTGTATGAACATGAAAAACTGCTTGGAGAGAAGATGAGAAAGACTATTGACATGCTTTCCATGTATTCTTGCATTGTTTTGCAAGTTACAATAAGCACATATTACTCTTGTACTTAATATAAATTAATAAAGGGAGAAAAACCTAAAAGTCATTGCCTTATGTGAAAGACTGCACTGCTAGTTTTAAGTTCCTGCTGCTGTAAGATTTATTCAGTGATGCAGCAGTCTGTCTAAAACTCTTACCTTCTAAAATAATGCTGCAGCACTTTACCTCCACAGTTACTGTGAGAGTTGATTCTTCATTAGAAACTAGCACAAGCAACTTTTGAAACTGAAAATATATAAAGTTCTGGTTTCTGGAAATTCAACAAATGTGCAATTTCAGGAAGAAATTTTCTAATTTCTTCTTACCAATATAGTTAATTAGTTTCAATGCCTTAAAAAAATTTCAAGGAGTTTTTTTAAATACTTAGAATTTCAATAAAATATTGATTTACTTCTTATCATTAAATACCTGTTTTCTGGTTTTGAAATAGAATCTTAGTAATTCATATGCCTTAAAAATAATATACCCTATACAAATTATATATAATGTAATCAAATCAATTTTATATTGAGTAACATAAACATGATGATGAGCCTGTTTCTTCAGTATTAGAAATATAAGCATTGCTTTAAATAAGACAGTTGCTTCTATATTTACTGCAGATCAGAAAATTAATAAGTATGTGGAATAACTGTATTGGTGTTACATACTTTCATGAACTCATGTCAATAATTCAAAAATTTCAATAATCTGCTCATAGGAACTAAGTTTTTATGGTATATGATATAAATATGCACAAATGACTAATATGTGTTGACATGACAATCCAGGCAAAAAAATAAAATATAATGCACACTAAATCAAATGTGAGTTTGTGTCAATAACTCACATTAAGAAGCTGACAATTCGGTTTTGACACAGTAATTAAGTGTTAAAATTAAGAGGCATGATCAATTCATGTTGATCACCTCTGGAAGAGATATTTAAGATTAAAGGCTTATTTTAAAAGACCTCCTTGTTTCAGAAGATAAATTTAAAACTTTTCTTGGATTTTATTATTATAATGACAGAAACACTTTAATAGATTTCATTAATCAATGTAATTTTATGGTTGATTATATATTATTGAAAATCAAGGATTATTTTAATTGTAATTATATCCATAATAGCTCTGCTTTTTTCTCTACATTCATTCAAATAAGATCATTATCAAGCTTCTTGATTATAACTCAGCTCTAAAAGAAAGGTACACATCCCGATTTCCAAAAGCCATTGAACAATTTAATCCATTCAACAAATATTTATTGAGCTTCATATATGCACTAGGTGGTATATGAGCATTGCTAGAAATAAGAAACTTCTATTTTCTTTAAAAGTATATTATTTATTCTGAAGATGAAGAGGCTCCCCACAGAAATCTATCACAGTTGCAAAGGTAATAAACATCTAAATATAAACAAACCTAATAAAGCAGTTGATATAAACCATGAGAAATCTTTATCTTGGCTTATTTGAATAGCATCCTAGTAATTCCAAAGTGATTTGACCATCCAGCCACATAGATTCAAAACCTCACATGGCTTCCTAGGAAGAATTTCTACTCCCTACCATCTAAAGGATTTAATGACCTGATTGGGCTCTGGCTACACGACACCACAGTCAGACTGACTCACTGGACCAAAAAGGGACCCTAAAGACAGAAGGTGTGTAACCAAAGGCCTGCAACATGACCCCACACATTTGAGTGTGCTTTACAAGAAGCCATTTTCTTTTCAAAACCTTTATACATCAAGGCATCTTCTCATCCTAGTAAATAAGCTCACATATCAACCTATCATTTGTTGCCTGTCTTAATAATTCAGTGTCAGTGTTGATACATAGTATGCTAGAGTACAACAGACTGTTATCTATGTCTGATAAAAATTTCTTCAAACCATAAAGATCGTACAGGATGCAAGACTCATGTACAATTGCATCTGTACACTGGCAAACTGAAAAGCATGAAATGATCCCTCTCCACCTCAGCCTTCTTCTAAATAGAGATCACTAAGTTTACTCAATTGTAAACTCTAACAGTATTGTAATGGGGGTATAAAAAAAGAATGCTTTGCCTTCAATTGCTGCAGGATGTCAAGTGTGCCATTTTAACTGTTGCAATTATCTAGTACGCATTCAAACAGAAATCCATGTAAAGAGAAAAGAAAGATTTACATATTTAGGAGAGCTCAAAAGGAGATTCAAATTATAAGGCTGATTGCAACTGGTCTCGTTGATTATGGATTAGGATGAATTTAAATAGAACACCATCTATGCTAACTCCTGTCCTGAGATCTTTATCAAGGCACGGATGAGCAATTTTTCAGGCAAAGCTCATTATTTAAAGACCAGTATGTGGTCACTTGCAATATAAGGAAGGCATGAGAACAATGATAAATCCTTGCAGGTTTGACATTCATTTCTAAATGAGCACTCCGACACATGGACTTGTTCTAAATGAGTAATGAATACATGATCACTGTATTGTAATGAGGCTCATATTTTACAATTCTATATATTTTACCAGTGGTGACTTTCTGAATTGGCTGAGTTCCATTATTGGAGAGTGTTGTTGGGCACCAACTGGATTTATAGAAAATAGAAACAATTTCCAAAACAAGTCGCACCTACATCTGTTATGCCTGCAGCAATATAAGTACAATGGACTTGCGTTTGGCATCAATGACCACTACTGGGTGCCAAGCCTAGCCATGTACACCTGCATCTCAGCATTTACAGGCAATGTCTTTGTAAAATATTTGGCCCAATAAATCTCTGATAAGCAAAAATGGAAACTGTTTGGGGTAATATACACCATCTGAATTGAGAACACAGGGAGGTTGAAAACAAAGTTGTTGAAAATGAGAAACGTTTAATGATTCAAATGAAAAGCTCAATTACTTTTCAATGCACAGACCTTGCTTTTCAAGACAAAGTTTTGGCATTTCTTTTTTGTATTTGAAGTAACATGTCTAGTTTTTTACTGATGAAAGCTTAAATCACATCAAGATGAGAGAGAATGAGAAAGCGCTGTCTTTCAAGTTCAAACTTTTTGTTGCTTTCCCAGAGAGGACTAAATTTTGTTGAGAATGGTGATATTAGACAATTCTTTTAAAATTTTCATTTCTTGTCAAAAGGGGGCCTCTCCTACTTCTATGTAAGCAACCAAATCATAAATTATTATTTGAAAACTGAGAACACCAAATAAAGCCCACTGGAAAATCGCACAATAGTACAATGTAATATGAATATGTATGGGGTTTGAAGCCCAGTTGGAACTCCAACTACACTATGCTCTGACTATAAACAGTTTGTGTTATTATATTTGCCATTAAACATCCTGAATTGCAGGCAAACTAATAACCAAAAAAGTTTTTTGTTTGGTGCTTTCCAGCTGAAAAAATTACAAAATTAAGAAAATAACCCCTAGTGTGTTTTCCACAGTCCAATTTTGCTGATACCATCAGCAAAATCTTCAGAACAGAAATCCAAATTTCAAATGCTTCAAACCACTGAAGAGATCTTGGTTTAATTATTTTCTAATTATGAATGTAACAAGTGAAAGATAATTGAAAGATGACCCTTAGGTTTAACTTGAATACAGTATTTCTCAGGGGACTTGATAGATTTTAATGCTTCAGTGAAATTGATGACCCCTATATAATGAAAAGGGAAAACTGATCATACCAAGAGTGAAATCTTTCAACTTACATCCTAAATGGGCATTAAATACTTTCAATGGCTGGCTGGCAACCAAGAATAGAATGACTAGAGTAGTTTGAACTTCCCCAGTCTGTAATGTAAGCCTGCCCACTCTTGTGAAGTATCATCCTGATGAGTACTACTGTCAAATGAGTTTCCTTGACTCTTGCATAATACTGAGCATAATCTTCAGTAGAATGAGCATTCTGGTTTGGTGACTCAACTCGCATTTCACTTAGGAATGACTGGAAAAAATATATATGTTTATGTCTTCTTATGTGCTTCCCTAATGATGCTCAGCAAAAGAATACTTTGATTAAAATAATACATCTCGAAAAGACTCTTTATAATTGAGTGAGTCTAAAAAGCCAAGATGAACTCTTTAATAATTTCAACAAAAAATCACATGGGAAATGTTTTCTTCCTGCTGTATCTGAACTCTCCAATACCCAAGGTATTAAGCATTATTAGTGCAAAAGAAAATGCCAATAATTATAAACATACAGTTTATATACATATACTGTTTGATTTTTTCAAATATTATTCTCAAACACTAGGTGGATTTTCCTGTGTAATTATACTATTGTTCTCATTTTATGGTGAGAAGGCAGATTATCACAGTAGAAAAGTGTGCGTAATCAATCAGGCTATAGTTCATATTTAATCCTTACTAACTGGGCTAATTTGGGCAAAAAAAAATGATCTTTCAGAGATTATGTTTCTTCACTTATGAACAGGATTTCTATGTGAAAAATGTATTCAATCACGGAAACAATGATAACCATATTAATAGCATGACTCCACTATACCAATTACTGTGCCTAAACAATTGGGAATAAAATATATTAATTGAGAGAATAATATCTGGAGTTAGATCTGATTTCAATTCCTAATTCTACTATCTTCTAGATGTGTAATACTGGGCATATTACTTGTCTTCACTGAGCTGCAACTTCCTCAGCAACAATATGGGAACACAAATGCTTATCTCATAAGGAGGTTGTTTTGATAATCAAATGGAGTGCATAAATGTTAAACTTTCACTTTTCTGTCTATCACTGTTTATCCTCTCAACCTGTTTTTATTTTTTCTTCATAACATTTATCATCATTTGATGTTATATCACATATTTTCTTATTTGTTCATTTTATGTTCTCCCACTAGCATATATGCTTTGGGAAGAAAGGGACTTGTTCGGTATCACCATTTCAGCAGCATCATGGTTTAGATCATGAAACATGTTGAAATATTTATCACATGAATAAACTCAGAGGTTAGGTACCCATATATCAAGAAATAAGAATTCAGTAACTGTTCAATGTTTCATATACATGAAGAAGGTAAGTGTCTTGTATAAGAATTTTCATATTCTCAGTGACTGAAATAGATTAGGACCAAGATTTATTTTACTTCTGGTCCTTTCTTATGCTATTCCAGTGGTTCTTCAAGTATATTTCCTGGGCAATCAGCATCAGTATCACCTTGGAACTCTGTTTAGCAACAAAATTCTCAGGATCCAACTGATATCTATTGAATTAGAAATACTTGGGTCTGGGCCAAACAATCTTTGTTTTAGTAAGCATATTTAATAACTCTGATTCATGCTAAAGTTTGATAATCACTGTACTTATTATTTTTTCTTTTTGCAAGTTTTTTATTGTACTTTAAATTCTGGGGTACAAGAGCAGATCCTGCAGGATTATTGCATAGGTACACACATGCCATGGTGGTTTGCTATCTCCATCCCCCCATCACCTACATCAGGCATTTCTCCCCCACTGTTATCCCCTCCCCAACCACCCCACCCACTGCTGTCTCTCCCCTAGCCCCCTACCCCCAACAGACCTCAGTGTATGACATTCCCCTCCCTGTGCCCATGTGTTCTCAATGTTCAACACCCATCTATGAGTGAGAACATGCAGTGTCTGGTTTTCTGTTCTTGGATAATCAGTGTACTTATTAACCCTGACACTTTCTAACACCCTGACTAGTTTCTAATAACAAACCTTCTTCAAGGTCAAATGGACAAAGTGATTAAGTTTAGAGCAAAGATTTATTATTTGTTATAAATGTTATTTATTTAACTTTAAATAATTTTTTTCTATTAACACCAAACAAAAGAAGTCTAATTTTAGCTAATTCTTGGTTTCAGCAAAGCCAGAGGGTAAACTTCTACAAAACTATTCCATATAGATTTGGCCTTTAAAGATGATTTAGAAGTCCTTCCCACAATTCAAGATAAATACCATAAATCAGGAGAATCAATTTATTTTTAAATTCTACTTAAAAGATATGCCATCTGGTTTCAATATTTTTAGAGACTTCCTCATGCAAATAATTTACAAGAACTACCTTGATTTAGCTTCTCTGCCCAATGATTGCTAGATTTTGGTTTGGTTTAGTTTCATCTTGTTTTTTTCTTGAAAATGAAAAAGCAGCTTGAGGATCTTAAAATGTCAAAAGGTGAGAAAAAAATACACTGATTGATGGATTGTTGGTTCTGATTCTATGGGGCAAAATAAATATTTTATGACCTATTATTATTCAATTAATTGATTGTACTATAAGAATTGGTTGTGCTTTATTATTCTTAGAAATATTAAATAACAGGTCGGACATGGTGGCTCACAACTGTAATCCAAGCACTTTGGAGGCCAAGGCGGGTGAATCACCTGAGGTCGGGAGTCCAGGACTAGCCTGACCAACATGGTGAAACCCCCGTCTTTTTTTCTATATCAAAAAAAAAAAAAAAAAAAGAAATGTTAAATAACAAAAAAGCAAGGTAACATTGAGAATATTCTATCTTTGTGAAGATAATTCAAACCTTCATTTATTAGGCTTTTTATCCTTTTTCCTTCATAAATCTTGATCTTACAGTGACATTGTGGTGCATTGCAAGAATTCAACAATGAATCTTCCACTTTCTTGGAAATAATAATACCACAATGCTGGAGAGCATTGTTTTCATTCTAGAGACCAAAAAAAGAAAATAATATTTTTGTCTATGTAGTTAATGCTTTCAATAATGGAAAGTTACAATTTTCTCCTCTGAACAAAGTGTATTTATTTTTATTGGAACAATTTCATTTCCTGTAAAGGCTGAATCAGTTTGTTTTTTGGAAGTGTAAAGCAGATTATAAAAATTAAGTGAAGAAAGTCAGAATATTCATGGTCTCATCCTAGAGACTGACAGAAGAAACTATCTTAATTAAATCTGAATTAATACCTCTTCATTCATGATGGCTCACACCTGTAATCTCAGCAACTTGGAAGGCTGAACTGAGAGGATCACTTGAGGCCAGAAATTTTCCACCACTCGGGGCAACACAGCAAGACCCTGTCTCTACAAAAACTCAGTTGGGTGTGGTGGTGCATACCTGTAGTTATTGCTACTTGAGAGACTGAGGTGAGCTTGATGACAGGAGTTCGAGGCTGCAGTGAGCTATGATTGTGCCACTGCACTCCAGCCCAGGCAACCGAGCAAGACCTTGTCACTAAAGAAATTAATAATAAATAAATAATAAAATATCTCTTCATTCATGATAATGAGACATTCCAACATAGTATATTATAGGTTTCTGTGTTCATGCAACCTCAAGTACCAGTGTCAACGCTGCATTTGTTAGTTCAAGGTAACTCTTGCCTATTTTAAATACAGAAGATTTCCAGAGATGATGATAATCTAAGCAACTTGTTAGCATAAATGATTTTGGTAACAGTAAGATTTACCATTTCAGGTTTCTTGCACAAGGAATTTATTATCTTTGTATGCTAATCTACAATAAATTACACTACCTACAAACAATGAAAATATTACTTAACATGGTTGGCAACAGAAAATCATTTAAACTTAAGACATTTATATCACTGAGGACCCTATTTTAAATTATAAGCATCACTGAGAGGTTTAAGACATTAGGTTGGAGCAGTCGTTGAGGAATACCCTAGAGAATGTCAGCCTTATATGAGTACTACCTTTTCAGTGAGCTAGAAAGGAGGTGAAAAAGAAGAACTAGTGATAGCAGTAAGATTGCTTGGTAAATGAGTAGTAGTTGTTTGTGATGAAATATCAAATATGAGTAATGAGATTGCCATAATATTGAGAAAGTAAAGAGTACCTGGGGGAAAAGTAGGCTTTGAATATTTCCATATATAAACAGTAGTAGTCCTCATGAGACAGTTATTGTATAATATGCATACATGGAAGTGCCTGGGCTGACAGGAATTCTAACCTAAATGTCATTGTGCTTTGAGAGCTTGGGAGAAATACCATAGAGGAGTTGGAAATAGAAAATACCGCCTCTGCCCTTATATAGTGCTTTGTTTCAAGATGGAGAAGGGACGATCAAGCTCATTGCTGCAGTTAGCCAAACAGGATCGCCTAAATGTCATCTGGTTTACACCAGATCGATGCTACCATTATGACCTCTGCTTTGGGAAATGTTAAAAAAAAAAAAAAAAAAAGTGAATCCAAATTTCAATTCCTGCATTTTACCCTTTTAGTTATCTCAGATCAATAACCATTCATTGGCTACTATGATTCCCACATGGAGAAGGAAGCTGCACATTTTTCTTAATGACACAACCATTAAAATTTAGCTCTAAACAGGTTAATGTGATGGAAAAAAGAACATTAGAGCACCATGAAACATTTCGACATTTTATTGTATGTCTTTGTGAGACTACCATATTAAAACTTGCTTATATTTTATGCTAATAATAAGAACAGTGGTAATAACATGTTTCAAGGTGTTTTCTAAGAAGGAGAAATAAACACACATTTCATTTTTTAATCTCTTTGTCCTATGACAAGCCTCAAATTCAGAAAGTGAGGAAATTGGTATTCCAGTACCAGTACTGTCCTCTAATAGGTATTCAGTTGGATTTTGTTTAATAGGTAAAATCAGAGTGGACAGAAGTGGGAATATCTTGTACTTTTAAATGATTAAATACCTGGCTTTATTTCTTTCCTAATTCTATTCTTATACTGCTAGGTGGTTTGGTAAAACCATTTTCCAAACAAGATGTAAAAGATTCGTTTTTTACTAAATAAGGTGAGGAAGGTATAAAGAGAGATTGAGTAACATAGCGATATACATCCATGCTCTCTATTCAGACTTAACCTCTGATGTCTCATAAACTCAGAACACCTGAATTTATACTTACTTTACTAGCAAATTCAATGTCCAACCATATAGGGAGTAACTGATTTCTCAGATTCCACATATTTGCATCTTTTGGTTCTTAAAACAATCAAAAACTAGATTATTAGTACTTTTTTTTTCTTTTCCATGACACAAATTGTAACATGGCTATTTAGTTATTGTACAGTAAGAACAGAGAAGATATATCAAGGTATTTTCATACAGGGTTTTCCAATTATTATAACACCAGAAGTGTATGTATATTGTCAGGATTCAAACACAGATCTCTTTCATTTCAAATCCCCTGGGCTTGCTCTATTACACTATAATGATGCCCTACTCATCATCCAATAACATTAATCATCCCGCTCTTCTACATTATCTTACTTTGATTTTACCTCCCCTATCACTTAATTCTTTGTTTATTAGATCGACCTCATTTTTACCATTTTATTTGTCAACCATATTTAGTTTATATCTCCTGCTAGATCTTTTAAAGCTATCCATTTACTCAATTAAAATGGACCATGAAACTCACTACTCTATTATATACCACCACACATCACAAGTTATCTTTGTGTTTCTGACTTTTTATATATGTGAAAATGTTAAAAAATTGGATTCTAGATATCTAATATAGTATTTATTAGCTGAAAGCTCACAAAGGCTTGACAGCTAAAATAAAAGAGGATAAAGGAGATAATGTGGCTCCCTAAGATAATTTGACAAACTGTTTCTTTACTTGGCAAGAAAAGAAGTGTGTTAGTCTGTTTTCACGTTGCTATGAAGCAATATCCAAGACTAGATAATTTATAAAGGAAAGAGGTTTAATTGACTCACACTTCCACATGACTGGGGAGGTCTCATGAAAATTTACAATCATGGCAGAAGACACCTCTTCACAGGGCGGCAGGAGAGAGAATGAGTGCAAGCAAGAGAAATGCCAGACGCTTATAAAACCATCAGATCTCATAAGACTCACTCATTATCAAGAGAACAGCATGGGGAAATTGCCCACATGATTCGATTACCTCAACCTGGTCCTACTGTTGGTATGTGGGGATTAGGTGGACTGCGATTCAAGTTGAGATTTGGGTGGGAACATAGAGCCAAACCATATTAAGAAGGAAGACTCTCTACAAAACTAGAACTCTAGAAAGGCCAAATATTCGACTGAATGACGTAGGAAGGGAGTCATTGACATAGAACTTTTACATTAGTGTCCTTTTTTTTCTCACTACAGGTTCAAATCTAAAGGCATTTTTTTTTTTTAATAGAGATAGAGTCTTGCTCTGTCTCCCAGACTGGAGTGCAGTGGCACAATCTTGGCTCACTGCAACCTCCACCTCCCTGGTTCAAGCAATTCCCCTGTCTCAGCTTCCTGAGTAGCTAAAATTTCAGGCACACACCACCACTCCCAGCTAATTTTTTGGTATTTTTAGTAGGCACGGGATTTCACCATATTGGTCATACTGGTCTGAAACTCCTGACCTCAGGCAATCTGCCTGCCTCGGCCTCCCAAAGTGTTGGGATTACATGCATGAGCCACCATGCCAGACTGTAAATTTTTATTTTTTTAAATTTATTTATATTTTCAAATAGTATTGCTAAGAATGGATGACAACAATCTATAATTATTCAGAGTAAAAAAATGTCAGGCTACAAACATACTTTCTCTCCTCAGTTATTTTATTTGTGGAAAATAATTTGCTGACCACCAGAAATTGAAACATTTATTTATCACTTTGTGTATTTTCAATTTTAGGTTTCAGAAAATCAAATTTAAACTGACTTAGGGCTTAGATGGATATTTTTTTTTGAGACGGACTCTCTTTCTGTTGCCCAGGCTGGAGTGCAGTGGCACAATCTCAGCTCACTGCAACCTCCACCTTTTGGGTTCAAGCTATTTTTCTGCCTCAACCTCCCCAGTAACTGGAACTACAGGTGCACACCACCATGCCCGGCTAATTTTTGTATTTTTAGTAAAGACAGGGTTTCACCATATTGGTCAGGCTTGTCTCGAACTCCAGACCTCGTGATCCCCCAGCCTCAGCCTCCCAAAGTGCCGGGATTACAGGCGTGAGCCACCTCACCCTGCCTTAGATGGAAATTTATAACACTAAACTCCTTTTTAGAATAGTAGAAAGGGAGAAAAGGAGGAAAAAGATGGCAGAATAGAAAACTCCACGGATCATCCCCCACCCAACCCCGAGCAAGGACACCAAGTTTACAACTAGCTGTAGAGAAAAATACCTTCATAAGAAGCAAAAGTCAGGTGAGCATTCACTGTACCTGGTTTTAATTTCATATCACTGAAAGAGGCACTTAAGAGATAGAAAAAACAGTCCTGAATCTCTGAATCCACCCCTCCCCTCCCCCTCTTCTGCGGCAGGGTGGTCCAGAGAACATCTCTACGTGCTGGGGGAGGGAAAACTTAGCAATTGTGAGGCATTGAGCTCACTGTTCTTTCATTAGAGCAGAGAGAAAACTGGACAAACTCAGCTGACACCCATCCTTGGAGGGAGCACTTACACCAGACCTAGTCAGAGAGGAATCACCAATCTTAGCGGTCGAATTTCAGTGCCTACAAACTTTGCCACAGAAGATTACAGTACTCTGTATCTTCAAGTAAACTTGAAAAGCAGTCTAGACCACAAGAAATGCAACTCTTAGGGAAGTTCTAGGGCTGAACTAAGCCCAGAGACAGTGGACTGGGAAGTCATGCGACCTACTAAGAAACCAGTTGAGACAGCCAAGGGAATGCTGGAATCACCCCTCCACACTGCAGACTGCACAGTTCACTCCTTTAAAAAAGACAACTTTTTCCACTTGAGGAGACGATCAGGAAGAGTGGGGTGGACTTTGTCCTGTATATTAAATACCAGCTTGTCCACAGCATGATAGGATACCAGCCAGAGTAGTGAGACACCTGGCCCAGGACTTAGCTCCCAGATGACATTTGTAGACACACCCTGGGCCAGAGGGTACCTGCTGCCTTGAAGGAAAAGTCCTAGTCATGGCAGCATTCATCACCTGCTAACTAAAGATCCCTTGGGCTCTGAATAATCAGCAGTGATACCTAGGTACTACATTGATGCCCTTGGCTGAGCCTCTGAGACTTGCTGGCTTTAGGTGAGACTCAGTACATTACCAGCTGTGCTGGCTACAGGAAGAAACTTTATCTGCTTGAGAAAAGTAGAGGGAAAAGTAAAGGGGACTTTGTCTTGCACCTTAGGTACAAGCATGGCCACAGGAGGTTAGAGCATCAAAAAAACCCTTGGAGTTTCTGATTCCAGAACTTGATACTTGGCATTTTGGGACCTTCCCTGGGCCAGAGGGGAGCCCACTGCCCTGAAGGGTGAGTCCCAGGACAGGCAGCATTTACTACAGGCTGACTTAAGAGACCTTAACCCTTAAGGAAACATTGGTAGTCTGGCAATATTCCTCATAACATGGAGTGGCAGTTGTTATAGGGTGAGACTCCTTTCCTTTTGGAGAAGACAGAAGAGTGGGAAGGCATGCCCCTTGGGTTTTGTGTGTCAGCTCAGCCTGAATACAATAGAATACCATGTAGACTTCTATGGTTTTTTAATCTTGTCCCTGACTTTCAGACAATACCTCTGGACTCACCTGGGGCCTGGGAAACCTTTCCATACTGAAGGGAAAGACATAGGCCTGGCTAACTCTGCCACATGCTGATTTTAAAGCCACAGGGCCTTGAGTGAACATAGGCAATAGCCAGTAAGTGGTTATAACAAGCCTTAGGTGAGACCCAGTGCTATGCTACCTTCAGGTCTGACCCAGTGCTTCATAGTGGTGGGTTACACACCACAGGGGTGCTTGTAACTCCACCCCCAGCTTGAGGTAGGAGAAAGTAAGGGAAGAAAAGAAGAGTCTCTGCCTGGTAATCCAAGGAATTCTCCCAGATTGTATTCAAGACTATCAAGTCAATACCTCTGCAAGTCTGCAAGAAACAAAACATCACTGGGCTTGGAGTGCCCCCTAAAGCAGATGCACCTTAGATCACAACAACCAAGTCTTTTCAAATATCTGGAAAGCCTTCCCAAGTAGGGTGGGTAAAACAAAGCCCAAACAGTGAAGATTACAATAAATACCAAATTCTCCAATGCTCAGACTCAAACAAACATCAACATGTATCAAGATAAGCCAGGAAAACATGACCTCATCAAATGAACTAAATAAGCCAACAGAGACAAACCCTCGAGAAACAGAGACATATTATCTTTTAAACAGAGATTTCAAAATAGCTGTGTAAAGAAAATTCAAAGAAATTCAAGATAACACAGAGAAGGAATTCATACTTGTATCAGATACATTTTAACAAACAGATTAAAATTATTAAAAAGAATCAAGCAGAAACTCTGGAGTTGAAAAATTCAGTAGGTGTACTAAAGAATAAATCAGAGTATTTCCATAGCAGAATGGATTGAGCAGAAGAAAGCAAGAGTGAGCTTCAAAAGAGGAAAACACAGTGTCAGAGGAGACAAAATAAAAAAGAATAAAAAAAAAAAAGCACACAAAAAGTGTCTAGAAAAAAGCCTTAAAGGGGCATATCTAAAAGTTACTGGCCTTAAAGAGGAAGTAGAGAAAGAGATAGGGTTAGAAAATGTATTTTAAAGGGATAATAACAAAGAACTACCCAAACTGAGAGAAAGATGTCAATTTCCAAGTACAAGAAGGTTATTGAACACTAAGCAGATTTAACCAAAAGAAAACTACCTTAAGGAATTTAATAATCAAAATTCCAAAAGTCAAGAATAAAGAAAGAATCCTAAGAGCAGCAAGAGAAAAGAAACAAATAACATAAAATGGAGCTGCAAAACATCTGGCAGCAGACTTTCAGCTGAAACCTTACAGGCCAGGTGAGAGGGGCATGACATATTAAAGTGCTGAAGGAAAAATATTTTACCCTAGAATAGTATATCGGTGAAAATATTCTTCAAACATGAAGGAGAATTTGCAGACAAACAAAAGCTGAGGGATTTCATCAACACCAGATCTGTCCTACCAGGAATGCTAAATGGAGAACTTCAATCTGACAGAAAAGATATTAATGAGCAATAAATAATAGCCGAATGTACAAAACTCACTGGTAACAGTAAGTACACAGAAAAACACAGAATATTATCACACTGTAACTGTGGTGTGTAAACTACTTTATCCTAATTAGAAAGACTAAATAATTTACCAATCAAAAATAATAGCAACTGTTTTCAAGACAAAGTCAGTACAATAAGAAAAAAAATCAGCAACAAAATTTAAAAGAGAAATGAAGCGAAGGCATAGAGATTTTATCAGTTTTCATTTTGCTTGTTTGCTTGTTTACATAAATAGTGTTAAGTTGTTGTCAGGTTAAAATGATGGGTTATAATATAGTTATTTGCAATCCTTATGGAAACTTCAAACCAAAATCATACAATCACTACATAAAAAATAAAAAGCAATAAACTAAATCATATAACCAAGAAAAAATAATCTTCACTAGATGAAGATAGAAATGAAAGAAAGAAGGAAGAGAAGACTACAAAACAACCAGAAAACAAACAGCAAAATGACAGGAGTAAGTCCTTATCAATATTAACATTGAATGTAACTGAAGCAAACTCTCCAATCAAAAGGCATAGACTGGCTGAAAGAATGAAAAAACAATTTAGATCTTTTGTCTAAAAAAAAAAAAAAAAAAAAAACCACTTCACCTACAAAGACACATATAGACTGAAAACAAAGATATAAAAAAGATATTCAAGGCCAACAAAAACCAAAAAGGAGCAGAAGCCACCAAAGTTTTATCAGACAAAATATATTTTTAAAAATCTATAAGAAGAGACAAAGAAAGTCACTATATCATGATAAAGGTGTTAATTCAGAGACTACAACGATTTTAACTTTGAATGCACTCAACACTAAAGCACCACTATATAAAGCAAATATTATTAGAGCTAAAGAGATAGGATCCAATACAATAATAGCTGGAGAAATCAACACCCCTTCACCCCCATTTCAAAATTGGACAGATCTTACAGATGGAAAATCAACAAACATCACACTTAACCTGCACTATAGACCAACTAAATCTAGTAGATATTAAAGAACATTTACATTCTTTTCCCCCAGAATACACATTCTTTTCCTCAGCACATAAATCCTCCTCAAGAATACACCATATGTTATGTCACAAAACAAGTCTGAAAACATTCAAAAACTGTTGATATGATATAAAGAGTATTTCCTGATCATTATGAAATAAAAATAGAAATTAGTAACAAGAGGAATATTGGACACTATACAAATACAGGAAAATTAAATGATATTCTCCAGAATATTATAATGGAAACACAACATACCAAAACCTATAGGATACAGCAAAAGCAGTAATAAAAAAGAAGTTTACAGCTATAATAACCTATATCAACAACAACAAAAAATTCAAATAAAGAATTTAATGATATAGCTTTAAAAAACTGATAAAGCAGGAGTAAAAAATAACCCCAAATTAGTAGAAGATAAATTATAAAGATCAGAGAAGAAATAAATGAAGTTGAAATGAAGAAAACAATACAAAAGATCAATAAAACCAAAAGTTCTTTTTTGAAAAGTTAAACAAAATTGATAAAATTTTAGCCCAATTAACTAAGAAACAAGAGAAAAGATCCAAATAAAATTAGAAATGAAAAAGAAGATATTATAAGTGATACTGTAGAAATCAAGGGATCATTAGTAGCTACTATGAGCAAGTATATGCCAATAATTTGGGAAATCTAGAAAAGAATTGAGAAATTCCTAGACACATATAGCCTATCAAGATTGAACCAGGAAAAGATTTCAAACCTGTACAGGCCAATAACAAACATAAAGATCAAAGTCATAATAAAATGTCTTCAGTAAAGAAAGGCCTGGAACCTGATGGCTCACTGCTGAATTCTACCAAAGATGTAAAGTACTTATACCAATTCTACTGAAACTATTTCAAAAAATAGAGGAGGAGGAAATACTTCCAAGCTCATTCTATGCTGCCACTATTACCATGACACCAAAAACACACACATCAAAAAAAGAAACTACAGGACAATATTTCTGATAAACCTTGATGCAGAAATCCTCAACCAAATACTAGCAAATCAAATTCAACCACACATTAGAAAGCTTATTCATCACTACCAAGTGGGATTTATCCCTTTAATGTGAGGATGCTTCAACTCAACATATGCAAATCAATTAATGTGATACATCATATCAACAAAATGAAGGATAAAAACCACACAATTATTTCAATTGATGCTGAAAAAGCATTTCATAAAATTCACATCCCTTCATGATATAAACTCTCAGGAAACTGGATTTAGGAGAACCATAACTCAACATAATAAAAGCCATATACAACAGATCCATAGCTAGTATTATAGTGAATGGGTAAAAACTGAAAGCCTTTGCTCTAAGATCTGGAACATGACAATGATGCCTACTGTTACCACTGTAATTTAACATAGTACTAGAGGTTCTAGCCAGAGCAATCAGAAAAAAACAAAGATATAAGGGGCATTTAAATTTGAAAGGAAGAAGTCAAATTATCCTTGTTTGCAGATGGTGTAATCTTACATTTAGAATAACGTAGAGCTCTATGAATAAACTATTAGAACTAATAAACAATTTCAGTAAATTTGCAGAATATAAAATCAACATAACAATTTGTATATACCAACAGTGATCAATGTGAAAAAAAAGTAATCCCATTTACAATAGCCACACATAAAATTAAATACCAAATAAATTGAAGAAGACACAGAAAATGAAAAAAAAATTCTATATTCATGGATTGGAAGAATCAATATTCACAAAATGTCCATCCATTCTACCTATAGATACCTACTGGCTCAATGCAATCCTTAGCAAATACCAATGAAATTCTTTACATAAACAGAAAACACAATCTTAAAATATATTTGGAACTACATAAGACCCAGAATAGCCAAAGCTATCCTAAGCAAAAAGAAGAAAACTGGAGGAATTACATTGCCTGATTTCAAATTATACTACAGAGCCATAGTTGCCAAAACAGCATGGTACTGGCACAAAAACACATAGATGAATGGAACAGAATAAAGAAACCAGAAACAAATCCACACATCTACAGTGAATTTGTTTCTGAGAAAGGTACCAAGAACATACACTGGAGAAAAGATGATCTCTTCAATAAATGATGCTGGGAAAACTGGATACTCATATATGCAGAAGAATGAATCTAAACCCCTATCTTTTGCCATCTACAAACATTAAATCAAAATGGATTAAGAACTTAAATCTAGGACCTCAAACTATGAAGCCAATACAAGAAAACATATTGGAAAATCTTCAGGACATTGACAAAAATTTCTTGAGCCGATACCTCACAAACTCAGGCAACCAAAAAAAATTGTGACAAAAGAGGTGACGTAAAGTTTAAAAACTTATGCACAATCAAAGACGTGAAGAAAAGGGCCACAGAATGGAGAAAATACTTGCAAACTACCCATTTGAAAAGTGATTTATAATGAGACTATATAAGGAGCTTAAATAAGTGTAGGAAAAACATCTAATGATCCAGTCAAAACATGAGCAAAATATTTGAATAGACATTTCTTAAAGAAGACATACAAATGTCAAACAGGCATATGAAAATGTGCTCAACCTCATGGATCATCAATAAAATACAAGTCAGAACTATAATGAGATATCATCTCATCTCAGTTAAAATGGCTTATATCCCAAAGACAGCAATAATAAATACTGGTGAGGATGTGTAGAAAAGGGAACCCTTGTACACTGTTGATGGGAATGTAAATTAGTACAACCACTATGGAAAAGAGTTTGGAGTTTCCTCATAAACTAAAAATTGAGCTACCTTATGATCTTAGCACCTCCACTGCTGGGTATATACCCAAAAGAATGGAATGCAGTATATGAAAAATGTTATCTGCCCTCCCATGTTTGTTGCAGCACTGTTTACAATAGCTAGGATTTGGAAGCAACCTAAGTGACCATCAACAGATGAACTTGATAAAGAAAATGAAATATAAATACATATTGGAGTACTGGTCAGCCATAAAATGGAATGTGATCCTCTCATTTGCAACAACATGAACGAAACTGGAGATTGTTATGTTAGGTAAAATGAGCCAGGCACAGAAAGACAAACATCACATTTTTTTTTTCCACTTATTTGTGAGTTCTAAATTGAAAACAAACTCATGGGCATGAATGGTAGAAGGATGGTAACCAGAAGCTGGGAAGGGTAGTCAGGGGCTGAGGAGGTAGAGGTGGGGGATGGTTAATGGGTACAATAAGTAGTTAAATAGAATGAATGCAGTCTACTATTTGATAGCACAATAGGATAATAGTGGATAATAATAGTACATTTAAAAATAAAGAGTATAATTGGATTGTTCTTAATTCAAATGATAAATGCTTGAGGAGATGAATACCCTATTCTCTATGATGTGCTTATTTCTCATTGCATTCCTGTGTCAAAACATCTCCATTTACCCCATAAATATATACACCCACTATGTAGCCAAAAAAATTAAAAATTAACAAAAAAATAGAAAATAAAAAACAATAGTAGAAAAAATGCAAACTAAAGACTTTACCTTCTACTTTTGGAAACTAGAAAAAGAAGAGGAAATTAAACCTAAAATAAAGCAAGAAAGAAAATAGTAAAGATCAAAACAGGAAGCAACAAAATAGATACCAGAGAAAGATTTTTTTAAAATTTCCATTAAGAAGAGCAATAAAATTGATAAAAGTCAAGTATAAGATAACATGACTAAGTGGTAAGTCACCCCCCAAGAATGCAAGGCTGCTTTAACATTAGAAAAATATATTACCATATTAAGAAAACAAAATCATATTATTACTTCAATAGACTTAGAAAAGCATTTGAAAATATCCAGTAACCACTACTCATTTTTTAAAAAGACTTCTCAACCAATTGAGAAAAAAAAAAAAAAAAAAGAAGAAACTTCTTCAACATGATGAAGAAGGGCCTCATACAAAAAAATTGCAGCTAACATTGCATTTAACGGTTACAGACTAAATCATTTCATTCTAAGACCAGGAATGAGAACAAGATGCCTGCTCTCCTACTTCTATTCAATACTGTACTGGATGTTCTTGCCAGAAAAAAAAATAAGCAAGAAAAAAGAAATAAAAATAATACAATATTGGAAAAGAAGAAGCAAATCTATTTTTCTTTGAAGATGATAGGAATGTCTCTGTAGAAAGCTGGTGGCATTCATACCAAAGTAGCTACTAGAACTAATAAATTAATTTAGTAAGGGTGCAACGTAAAAAAACAATTTATTGTGATCAACTGCCAGACTGTTGGAGTGAGAAGTACAGCATACAATAAACAACAATTTAACTGGAGAAAATGATTTTAAAATTATTTAATATTTCCAAAAATTGTCCTAAGAGCTATACCAGATGGAGAAACATGCATTCAAGAAAATCTACTAGATCTTAGTGAAATTGTGAGAATTTTTGTATTTAGCCATGGACAATCCATTACCTCCACCTCCATCTCCATGTTATAGACACTATACCCCATGCTTTTGTAGCCAAGAAGGTGGGGCTCGCTCTCCTCCTCTTCCCAGGTCTAAGACTACATTTTCTCTTAGGAGGGTGTAGGTTATTGGCATTTCCCACCTTCTGGTTACATGTTGTAGAAGCTCTATTCGGGCAAACCCAAATAAGAGGTCTGAGGGTTTCTCTTCCACACAAACTTCACTTGGAGGGTAAGAAGCTCTGCCTCAAGGCACAGCAGACAGACAGTACTGGGCTTTAACTACCCCAACCCCAGATCTCTGACAGGGTCGAGGTTATATGCTGGGAGAGTCAAGACAAGAAGACCAAGGTTTACCACAACTCCCAGCATCTGATCAAGAGCAGAGTGACACTTTAGCAGAAGAAGGCTGCTGTCCCCACCCCCAGCTCTGGTTCAGTGGAGCAGAGATTCTTCCTAGGATGAAAAATAGGCCATAAGGAAAAAGAACTCTGCAGTTATGTCTAGAGGACTGACTTTATATGGAACCGAGGAAGAACTTCATGTCTAGTGGCATAATCAAAAACAAAGCAGATCTTGGTGGAGAGCAGTTACAAGGGCAATCCTATCTCCATTATACTAGTAGCAACAAGTCAAATATCAGATGAGCAAGAAGTTTAACAGAGGGAATAATAAAGACAGCCAAGAAAGCCCCTCCTGGGACCACAGGCAATGCTGGGAGTCAGGAATTCTGTGCACAAGTGATACCTAGGCTACGCCCACCAAGGGCCAATAGAAAAATTATGTAGGTAGACTTGAAAATATTTCCCAAGTCATACATAGATCAATCAACGAAGGTTGAAAAATCTCCTGGCACTAGGCACTTAAGCCACAATCATTTATCAAACAGTGCCTGAACAATAAGCTCCTTGAATTCAGAATGAACTCCAAGAAAGCCAAATAAAAATATGAAATCAGATGCATCCTGGGCTGTTTGGAAAACTCTGTGATGCCTAAAGTTGCACCCTTTCATGAAAAAATAATTTATTGATCTATTATGGAACATGGGGCAAAAACTAAAAACTCCCTGAATAGCATTCTCCAACCCACTCACATACCCAATGGTAAAAGACAAATATATAACCAGAAAGGCAGCTTAAGCACAACCTTTGACCAGTAAGAGGTTTATGGCGACACAGGGCTTCGATAACCAGGATATAATGTAAAAACACGAAAAAACATTTTGAACATGGTTGTGAGCGGTCATACACACTGTGAGACAAATTGATTTCACATTAGTTCTGCCAAGTCATGAAACAAATAAATAAATATCCAATCAAACAATAACAACACTCCCCCAGTGGGGAATGGGATGGACCAGTATTCAAGTTACTAAAATATCCAGTATTTAACAAAAAAGTATGAGGCATGAAAAATAGGAAAGTATGGCCCATACAGAGAAAAAAAAAAAAAAAAAAACTTTAGTAGAAATTGCCCAATGAGGAAGCCTAGACATCGGGCTTAGAAGACAAAGACAGCTATCAGGTGTCATAAATATATTCAATGAACTACAGGAAACTATTTCTAAAGAATTAAAGTATGAGAACAATGGCTCAGCAAATACAGAATATAGAGACAGAGATAATGCAAAACAATCAAATAGAAACTCTGCAGTTTAAAAACTAAATGAAAATTCACCAGGGGGAGCTCAACAGGAGATATAATTATACAGAAGAAAGAATCAATGAACTGCAGCCTGGGAAACATGATAAGACCCTTGCTCTACAAAAAAAAATTAGACAAGTGTAGCAGTATATGCCTGTGGTCTCAGCTACTGAGAGGCTGAGGCAGGAGACTCACTTGAGCCCCAGAGGTCAAGGCCACAGTGATCTGCAATCATTGCTCTGCACTCCAGCCTGTGTGACAGAGTGAGACCCTGATGGAAAAAAAAAAAAAGGAATCAATGAACGAGATGGATCAACTGATATGCAAAAATTAAGAAGAAATAGAATTGAAAAATAAGAAACAATTTCATTGTCAAACTTTTGAAAACCATATGTACAGTGTTAAACAAAATTATAGGAGGTCATTGCTTTGGACTGAGCTCATGTATTAGGCCAAAACAGACCAGATCACATCAAAATGAAGTCACTCATGTTAAATGTGACATAATCAAAGTGAAACTTTAAAAAAGCAGATAGGTCCTAAACAGACCAGGTTTGTTTTTCTCATGTAAACAAGAGATTCCGACACAAGGAGGTCCTCTAACTCTTATTAAAGATTTATCTAATGTCCTTGTTCCCACCTCATAAAATCGATTGTTCTGCTATTTTTCAACGGACTTTGAAACAAAATTTGAATTTGTCACAATGGTGACAGGGTGACAGAGTGACATCAATGCGTAAAACTTTGGTCAATATATAAAAATTGAGAGGATGACCAAAGGGGACAATTTGTAAATTAAGTTGAGCCTAAAGTTGCCTCCTTACATAATCTAACTTCAGCCTAAAAGTTTCTTTGTCATAGAGGAGGATACCCTAATTGTATGTGTAAACAGACTGTAATTTACTCCTGTGCCAAGCACTGAGTTTTGCCAATCAAAGACAGCTAGCTGTTCAAATCATGTTCAAATAAGACAAACAGCAGGCTGTAACCAATCCCGCTGTTTCTGTATCTTACTTCCATTTCCTGTGCATCGCTTTGTTTTTTCCTGTCCATACATCTTCCACCACGTGGCTACACTGGAGTTTCCCTGAGCCTACTCTGGTTCAAGAGGCCACCTGATTCATGAATTGCTCTTTGCTCAATTAAACTCTGTTATATTTAATTTGCATAAGGCTTTCCCTTTAACAGATTTCACATGGAGGAACACATCGGGTATTACAGTGATTCATTTGTAGGTGAATTAATGAACAGTCTTCTTGGTTAAAGGAGTATATCTAGCTCATTCTTCGATAGGTTTTATTTTAGTTGTTTTGGTTCATGGGAACCTGAGCTAAGGAGGATACTTCAAACTCTTGGTATTATCCTCCTGATAGTCATAATAATAGTCTCCCTGGTGCACCGTATTCTCTCTAAAGTTTTGAATGTTTGCATACAGTCATCTCTAGAATGTTAAATGGTGTCTCCTCAAATGGATTGACAAAAACTCAAAGAAATGTATGAGGGCAAGAACACTATAATGAATGAATTAACTGCTGAGACCAGAAACCCAAAATGATGGTAACTGAGAGTGGTATGAAGGCTCTAAGCTTGTTCACACTCTCACCTAAGTGAGAACTTGAACAAGACGGGGAAATTGTTAAACAAAATTATGAGAGGCCATTTTTTTGGATGGAGCTCATGCACTAGGCCCCAACATATCAGATCCAACTGAAATGGAATCACTCATGCTAAATAGGACACAATCAAACTGAAACTCTGAGGAAGCAGATAGGTCCTAAAACCAACCAGGTTTTGTTTGCCTCCAATTTAGGTATGTAGCACTGAGGAAATTTAGACCGGAACCATGAAGTTTATTTGAATTGCACATCTAAACAATTTCAGTACTGGATAATTTAGTATGAAAATCTGGCAAAGTATTTTGTTGATGTTTAAATACTTTGTCAGATTTTCATCCCGACTTTGGAGTTTTACCAACCAGTGAGTCTCTTCATAAGAGTTTCAGGAATCCTTACCCCTTCCAAATAACATGATCCTAAAGTCATCAGAAACCTGTGTTTAAGAGTGCTTGTCAGGGTCCTTCTCATCCTTTTCATGAACCTCGTTGAAGACACAGTAATCTAGCATATTACTTGCTTGTAAAGTTTCAAGAAATGGCATCATAATAAGTAAGTAATAAGCAATTAACTGTGGAAATAACAAAATAGTCATAAAGGTACAATTGACCAGTAAATTTGGTTATTTCTGTGGCCTATAATAATTTAGCATAACCATGGTTCTGAGTGATAGCATATACCCCAGACATATCAGAATTTTTCAGAATCCTATACCATATTGGAACATATATTAATAACATATTCATTAAAATATAACTCAAAGAAGATTTAATTTATTTGACAATGTTTCCCATAAAATCTAACATATTAATTAATCCTGTTTATCAATCTTTTGAATGCTCCAGGGGCACTCCATAGCACTACAAATTTAAAGGTCAAAAAATGACTTAATTTTAAAATTGGAATTTGATTTTGGGAAGCCTGTCAAATATGTTAAAGCTTTAAAATACTTGACCAAAATAGGATTGTAGGCAACCAAAAAGCAATGGTCATTCATTTAGCTAAACTGTTAATAAGATTTTTTAAGAGAGAAAACCTTTACTCTTTGATAGAGGAGACACAGGTTTCCAAACAAAGCACCTGAGAAAGGCAGCATAAGACAGAAGATGTCTTTTTTTCTCTTTTTTATTTTTAGTTTTTGCAATTTACTCAGAAGGTGAACAAAATATTTTACTTTCTTATTAGAAATGCATGAAATCTTTGTTCAAAAGATAAAACCAAATTTTATTTTATATTAGTATATTATCAATACTAAAGCTAATTTTAATAAAACCTTATAAATAAGTCTACCAAATCTGTCATCTTTTGACTACATGAGATTTCCATAAGCCTTTTATACTCTCTAAATTTTTAAAATTCTCCTTTTTTTAACTTTATACATTTTAGGTTTATCTATAGCGTTTTTATCATTTGAGTTGAAATAACCTTTAAGTAACTTCAAAATAGACATTTTTTTTTAACAAACAATCATTTTCATGACTTTATAATTTTCCTTACCAAAAGTATTTCTTACTTTTGTTTATACACTATACAGAATTTTCTTACATCTAGCAGTTTTAAATACATATATTAACTACATTAACTCTTAGTTACCATAATTTCTAGAGAAATTTCTAGGAAGTAATTTTGAACTGTTTTATATCAAGTATTTGTAGAGGAAAACCATTTCCAAACTTATTTGAAATTTATATTTTTGTTTGTTAACAGATCTAAATATAATTAGCTTTTATATATGATAATAAAATAACCTTGCAAGGTATATAAACTTAAACTCATGTTTCATAATTAATATTTCTGTGGGGCCCGGTGGCTCACACCCATAATCCCAGCACTTTGGGGGACCAAGGTGGGTGGATCACCTGAGGTTGGGAGTTTGAGACCAGCCTCACCAACATGGAGGAAACCCCATCTCTACTAAAAATACAAAGGGTGTGGTGGTGCATGCCTGTAATCCCAGCTACTGGGGAGACTGAGGCGGAAGAATTGCTTAAACCCAGGAGGTGGAGGTTGCAGTGAGCCAATATGGTGCCATTGCACTCCAGCCTGGGCAACAAGAGCAAAACTCCATCTCAAAAAATAATAATAATATTTCAGTATTTTAACTTATAAATGACTAGACATTTTATGATTATTACTTAATTTAACATATCCTAACTTTATTATTTAAAATTACTGAAAAGAATTTTGAAAAATATGATGCAGGTACCCTCCCTAATATCTTCCCCAGTCATCCTGGGTTTTAAGTAGCCATGTGGCATTCAAGATGGCAGGACCTCTCTTAGCCCTGAATTTATATATCTGGTGTGGAGCTGACAACAGAAGAGAGAGCTGTGAAAATAATGCCTGGAAGATCTAACCTCTCTCAGAATAGCCAGGAGGCAAAGCTGGGGCAGGGAAGAAGGAGCCATACTGGGTTTGATTCTCACTTGTAACTGCTGGTCTAGCCACTGAGACATACCTCCAGACCTTACCATGGCCACCTATACAGGCCCCTGAATCCAGAGGCTCAAAATGAAAAACATAAGCTCACAGTCATATCAAGCAAGTATCAAATTATATTTAATTGATAGTTTGGAGCTATTGCTACTTTACCAACAACTGAAAAAACTAGCTTTATATACCAAATATTATAAAATACACATAACATACATAGACATGCAAACACACAAGCCGAAGCAGATCTTAACAGCTTTCATAAAGGATTCTCATTTGCCCACTCTTAAATAGTTTTTTTCCCCATTCAGACTATCAGTATTCCGATTGCCTGTTTCATTGATCTAAACAATAGTTAGCTAAGCAATCCTAAATTTGCATTTCCAAAGAGACCATTCTAGGTGAAACAAGGTAGAAAATTTACATCTAAAATGCACAGAGCTAAGATCACAGGCCTAGATCTTGTACCATCATTTGGTCAACACAACTAGAAAATGGTGTAAGTAAAATTTTAGTTAAGACAAGATGGCCAAAAAATCACCTTAAACAATGTTATGACTAGATATGTAAATTTAAAACAATGATAAGAGTTTCTAATACCCTTAATGGATATTAGATGGAAATGCCATCTAATTAATATTAGATTAATATTTAATGGTATTACCATTAAGGGTATTAGAAACTCTTAAGGGTAAGGGTATTAGAAATATCTTATAGGAAGTTACATCTATAAAGGATATCTCCACTTGTAAGGGCATTTAAATCCATTACAAGTGGAGATATCCTTTATAGATGTAAATTTCTTTTTCTAAAGGGTTTAAAGATAGCCAGTTAAATACCAGAGAGGCGTATTTTTTTTTTTTTGGATAGGTAGTCTTTTTAACTTTGCTACTGATTCTTAGCTAAAATTATTGAGTTTAGAATGGAGCCCATTAAAGAATAGGGCAAATAAAGCATTCTCTATGCCAGGATGTAGCATGGGCAGATCTGAAAAAGAAGCAAGCTTACTTTATCTGAGGGCCTATCTTTTATAAACACTTTATCTAGGATAGCTTTCTTTTCATCTCTGGGAAGGGATAGTAATTAAACCAAAAGATTAGCATTTAATTTTTCTTGTCAATTAGTCACTTAATCTTTTTATTTGCCTTTTATAAATTATTTTTTAAAGCAGTAAAAATATTGAAATCTTTTTTAGAAGCATTTGCACATCAATAGGCATCCCTGAATGAGATTAAATCAGAGCCCTTATTTTTAAATGCACTTTTTAAAGTGCAATGTTGTTCATATGAAGTGTTCCACTATAATTTTAAATTACATTTAGTAAGATTTTGCCATTTATGTAAGTATTTGCTGTTTCCAGGAACTAATACTTAGACATGTATAAGCCAGAAGGTAGAGTACTCAGTTCCTTAGAAATTAAGGATCTTATTTTTATATTGAATATTGACTTTGGCTCTCAGATCTCCTTGATCAACTTAGCTAATATATATTTTTTCCCAACTTAAGCATGCAAGAAAAAGAAACGAGGAGGTAGAACACAAAAGTCTCTGTGAATTTCCAATATGTGAAGTTTGTACCCCCTGCAGGATTCTTATTTACTACTAGTTTCTGTCTGACCCTGTCAGATATTTTGAAGGCTTTAACTGGATTCAAGCCAGTTAATTCCAGAATCAAATTCTCTCCTGGACGCAGTCCAGTTTCTGTTGTAAATTTTAAACCCAGTTTGGATAAAAAATTTGCTCAAACAAACTCAGATACCTCAAACACAAATTGGTGGAGCTTCAGAATTTAAGATAATTAACCCACAATCCTCCACTGCTACACAAAAGTAAGGAATGCAGTGGGCCTGGCAAGCATCTCATTTGATCACTCCATGCTCCTGGTGATTGCTAGAATCTTTACTTCAGATCTCACTTCTAACATAATTTGTTAAAAGAAAAACCTTAAGTGAATCAAATGTAACAGAGTTTAATTGGGCAAAGAATAATTCATGAATAGAGCTATATGTTATTAAAGTTTCTATTTCATTGGCATTGTTAATATAAATGTGAAGTAGATTTTGACAAGTTAACGTGTATATTGTAAGTTCTAGAGCAATTACTAGGAATTAATTTTAAAATAAAATGTTACACTAAAATATTTACTTAATACCAAAGAAAGTAGTAAAGAAGGAAGAGAAGAACAAAAAATATATAAGGAAAAAATGATAGATACAAATCTGTGGGAAAATCCCTCATAACAACAGCCTGTCCAGAGGCTAAGGCATTAGAAGGGCTACTAAGAAAAGGACAAAGGAACTTTCCAAGGGGCAGAGTATCAGAGAAGGACTTCTGTGTTTATGTGTTTTAACTAAGCAGCATAGCAGGAGTCTCTGTGCCAGAGAGTCTGAAGGGCAGCAGCCTCTTTGGAGTCTTCATGTCCTGGGGTTTATCTTATCTGCTGCTAGCAGAATGTTGGGAGCAATTTTGTGGGCTATACAGAGCAGACAGTCTCTAAAGGGCTAAAAATGTGTTAATTTAGACTGTGTTTAAAAATCACTGATTTGTAAAAAATTGTTTGGTGCCAGTTGGCTTTTGAGCTAAAAGCTAACATGTCTCAGCCTGCAATGAATAAACAACCTAGAGGCCAATGCACAGAAACCACCTTTGATTCACTTATATAACAATAACTTATTCAAAAGGAAAGAATTATCAGAATGGATTTTTTTTAAAAAGACAGGATTCAACTACGTATTATTTAGAGGAAACATTCTCTAGATTCAGACATACAAACACTTTGAGAGTAAAAGTGAGTAAAAGTATATTCCATGCAAACAGCAATCATAAGAGAGCTAGAGTGATTATAACAATATAAGACAATAGAGCTTTTAAGACAAAATTATTACTATAGATAATAAAAGAATCAACCCATCCACAGAAAAAAAAAATGATAAACATATCCCACCTAACCACAGAACCCTAGAACACCTGAAGCAAAAATGAACAGAATTGATGGGATAAATAGACAATGCAGCAACTCCAGCTAGAGCTGGAGACTTTATCCCCCACTTACAGTAATGTGTAAAACAACTAAATGGAAGATCAGCAAGAAAATAGAAGACTTGAATGGCGCCATAATTCAAGTAGATCTAATAGATATTTATAGGACACTGCACCCAATAACAGCAGAATACATATTCTTCTCAAGTGCAAATGACTTATTGTAGATCAGAAAATAAGCCACAATTAATTTAAAAGAATTGAAATCAATAACAGAAAGAAAATTTGGAAAATTCACAAATGTGTGGAGGTTAAACAACATATTCTTAAATGGCCAATGAGTCAAAAAAGAAATAATCACAAGAAATTACAAAGTACTTTGAGATTAATGGAAATAAAAACACGACATACCAAAACTTAAAGGTTTATAGGAAAATTTATAGCTGAAAATGCCTACATTAAAATAGAATAAAGATATCAAATACATAACTTTCAACCTTAACACATCAGAAAATAGAGGAGCAAACTGAACTTAATGCAATCAAAAAGGAAGAAGAAAATGTACAAGTGCAGAAAAAAATAGAGAATATATATAGAGAAAATCAAGAAAACCAAAAGAAAGTTTTTGAAAAATCAACAAAATTGACAAATCCATAAAACATTGATGAACTTCAAAAATATTATGCCAAGAGAAAGAATACAGACACAAAAATAACATAGCACATGATTCCATTTATGTAAAATATTCCAATTATGTGAATGTATAAACATAGAAAACATAATAATACTTGTTTGGGGGTCAGGGGAAAGAGGAGTGGAGAGTGACTACTTAATGGGTGTGGGGTTTTATTTTGGAGTGGTCAAAATATTTTGGAACCACATAGAAGAGGTTGTTGTATAACATTGTGAATGTACTCAATGCCAGTGAATTGATCACTTTAAAATGGGTAAGTTTATTTTGAATTTCATCTCAAATTTTTTAAAAAAGAGGAGAAACTAAAAACTTTTAGATAGACTGACAAGAAGAAAAAAGAATATTGAATTCACACAAACCAGAAATGAAAGAGGGAACATTACTACCAACCTTACAGAAATTAAAAAAGATTATAAGGAAATATGAATATTATGAACAACAAAATATATGCTGACAAATTAGATAAATTAAATGGACAAATTCCTAAAAGGACAAACTAATGAAGGAATAGAAAATCTATATAAACCTATAGTAAGTAGAGAGAGTGAGTTTTATAATATTTAAAAACATCTTAGAAATAAAACACAAACCTAGATGTATTTACTAGTTACATCCACAAAACATTTAGAAGAAGAATTAATACTAAACTTTCACAAACAACTTTTTAAAAAAATGTAACCCAAAGAATGCTACTCAAATCATTTTACGAAGCCATTAAAATCATTTGATGAAGCCACCCCAATACCAGAAGCAGGTAAAAATATAAAAAAAGTAAAACTAAAGACCAATATGTCTTATGAATATAAACACAGAACATTCAACAAAATGGTAAGAAAAGTAATTGAGCAACATTATCAATATGATTATACACCATGTCCAAGGTGAACATTCACATTTCCAGATTTCAGAAGGTACTACACAGCTGCAATATTTAAGAGAATGTGGTACTGGCATATTGATAGACATATAGATAAATAGAATTGAGAGTCCAAAAATAAATTTCATGTGTCTATATATGATCAGCTGATCTGTCTATTCAATGGAGAAAATAGTGAAAGTAGTCTTTTCAACAAATGATGCTGGGGCCACTAGATATCCATATGCAAAAGAATAAGCTTGAACCTTTTCTTTATACCATACTAAAAATTAACTTAAGACGTATTATATACCTAATATAAAAGTTAAAACTATAAAACTCCTAGAAGAAAACATAAAAGTAAATCTTCACGACCTTGGATTAGGTAATGGTTTCTTACATAGGACAACAAAAGCACAAAAAACAAAGGAAAAAGAGATAAATTGAGTTACATAATAATTATTAATAAAAAGTTCAGCACTTAAAATTATTGATAGCATTAAGAAAGTGATATTACAACATACAGGATGACATGAAATATTTGCAAATCACATACCTAATAAGAAACTAATATTCAGAATATAAAGTATTTTTATAACTCAAAAATAAAAAATATAACAAATAGGGTAAAAAGATGGTTACCAGAGGCTGGGAAGGGTAATAGGGGATGGTGGGGTAAGGATGGTTAATTGGAAAAATAGAAAGAAAGACTAAGTCCTATTATTTGATAGCACAATAGGGTGAATATAGCTAATAATAACTTAATAGTATATTTTTAAATAAAAAATATAATTGGATTTTTTGTAACTCCAAGGATAAATGCTCTGAGAAAATGGCTAACCATTCTCCATAATGTGCTTATTTTACATTGTATGCATACATCAAAGGATATCACATACCCAATAAATATATATACTTACTGTATATCTACTATGCATAAAAATTTTAAAACTAAAAAAAATTAAAAACAAATAGAATGGGCCAATATGCTAAATATACATTTCTCTAGAGAATATATATTGATAGTAAATAAGCATATGAAAAGTTGCTTAATATCATTAGTCATTTGAGAAACGCAAATTAAATCCACAATAGGATGCCACTTTACACCCACTGAAATGGCTTTAATGAAAAAATACAGAAAATTACATTTTGCCAGAACGTGGAGAAATTGTAGCCCTCATACATTCCTGGTGATATTGTAAAAAGGTGTATCCAATGTGGAAAACAATTTTACCATTAATGAAGAAGTTAAGCATAGAGTTACTTATGACCCAGCAATTTCACTCGTAGGTTTATACACAAGAGAATTTAAAACATATGCCCATGCAAACACTTGTATACTTACACATAAATGATCATAATAGCCAAAAGTAGAAACAACACAAATATGAATCAATTGACTAGTGGAAAAATAAAATGTGGTGAATCTACACAATTGAATATTATTCATCCATAAAAGTAAATGAAGTACTAATACAGGGAATACATGAATTTACCTTGAAAACATTATGCTAAGTGAAAAATACACCCTCACAAAGACCATATGATTCCTTATATATGAAATGTCCACAATAGGTAAATCTATAAAGAAAGAAAAATTAGTGGTTGCCAGGAGTTGGAGGGAGATAAGAATGGAATTGACTAGTAAGGAGTACAGGATTTCTTCTTAGGGCAATAAAAAAAAACAAAGAAAGAAAAAAAATAAATTATTAGCATAAATTTGGTTATTCAACTTTATATTTGCCCATGCCTATTTGAAATGCAAATTGGAGTATTTAAGTGATGTTCGAACATTACTGAACTAAAACAATTCACAATTCATAGCATGTACATGTATATGTATTTTGTTCTTACCAGAACAGTGAAAATGCTGCAGGAAACTGACTCATCTCTGTATTTCATGTATTAATATGCACACTTTTCCCAAACACTCTCCACCTTTAGCATATTGATTAATAAGGGGAACTAAAAGGAAAATAAACTATGAATTTTCCCATCTTTTTTTCTTCTATGTAATCATCTTAAGAATGGTTGGCTAATACAGAGAAATAATAGGAGTATGAAAGAATATAATAGGATTCCTTGGTCTTTATTGTTTCTTGCAATTGCATTGCCTTCTTCTTGTGTTGGAAGCATTTTCTGAGCTGGGCACAGTGGCTCATGCCTGCAATTCGAACACTTTGAGAGGCTGAAGGGGGATAATTGCTTGAGGCCAGGAGGTTAAGACCAGCCTAGACAACATGGCAAGACCCTGTCTCTACAATTTTTTTTATTTAAATAAGTAATTTCTGAATCAAAAAGAAAATATGGCTTATTGGAGCTGTCTGTGCTGTCACTTTTTCAGTCATAGATATAAACATGCATACTTTCTCAATCTCGGTAAGGGTTCTCCAAAGAAGCAGAACCAGTAAGATCCAACAGAACTCAGGCAGGAGTTAATGCTTCAGTCTTGAGGGAGAATTTCTTCTTCTCCAGGAAATCTCAGTTTTTGCTTTTTTTTTTTAATATATATATATATATTTTATTGCCTTTTAGGTTTGGGGGTACATGTGAAGAACATGCAAGATTATTGCATAGGTACACACATGGCAGTGTGATTTGCTGCCTTCCTCCCCATCACCTATATCTGGAATTTCTCCCCATGCTATCCCTCCCCAACTCCCCACCCCCCCACTGTCCCTTCCCTTTTTCCCCCGACAGACCCCAGTGTGTGATGCTCCCCTCCTTGTGTCCATGTGTTCGCATTGTTCAACACCCGCCTATGAGTGAGAATATGCGGTGTCTGATTTTCTGTTCTTGTGTCAGTTTGCTGAGAATACTATCTCACGCCAGTTAGAATGGTGATCATTAAAAAATCTGGAGACAACAGATGCTGGAGAGGATGTGGAGAAATAGGAACGCTTTTACACTGTTGGTGGGAGTGTAAATTAGTTCAACCATTGAGGAAGACAGTGTGGTGATTCCTCAAGGACCTAGAAATAGAAATTCCATTTGATCCAGCAATCCCATTAACTGGGTATATATCCAAAGGACTATAAATCGTTCTACTGTAAGGACGCATGAACACGAATGTTCATTGCTGCACAGTTTTTGCTTTTAAGGCCTTCAATTGATTAGATGAGGCCCACCCAAACTATTCAGAATATGTTGATTTGCTTAAAGTCAACTGGTTGTGGGTGTTCACTATTTCTACAAAATATCTTTATAGAAACACCTAGAATAGTGTTTGATTAAGTAACTGGGTACCCTAGCCAAGTTGACACAGAAAATTAACCATCAAGACCACTTATTGTCAAGTTGGTGTTTATACCTGTATCTTTATACCATAGTTACTCTCCAAAAATATACAATGACAAAATCATATTACCACTTAAATTGATACATCTATCCTATGTACAACAAAAAATGCACTAACTCTTTCTCCAAAAGAGGAATCCAAGTCTTTTAGTGATGTTCACACTTCTCTCTTGATATCCTGTAACTTAAATACTATGGTGTAAAACTATTGTTAATATACTAATGTTATATGACCGGGGATAAGAAAGAGCAAAGATATTTGCAGAGAAACGTGCTTAATAACAAACTAAAGAAGAAATATCCATAACAATTACAGTCCTCATTTCTGCAAATGATAATATGGTCATATCTGATATTTATAACTACCTTCTCTCACTACCCATTCCATATTCCCTTTTCCCTCATCAACCGCCTCAGCTGGTTTTACTTCTTTGCATGGAGGGGTGAACCAAACCTTCATCTCTGAAGACTCTGGGCCATTGATAATCTTGCTTGGATTATTTTGTTTTCGTTTTCTAATAAATTTAATAACAGAATATGGTAATACTAAGAGATTCCCTAAAGAATATCCTGAATTCCAGACATATTCTTCCTTACTTCCATTGTGTAGCGGCAGACCAATTTTCCATTGGTGATCAGATTCTACAACCGCAGCCTATAGAGTAGCTCCCTTTGATTATTGATTCAAATTCATTAAGACCCCAAAGTGGCTGAGTTTCAGTCTTAACTTGTACTCCAGTTGAATCTTAGTTAAATGTTCCCTGGTGGACATATTCTTCACTGTTTATCTAAGACTTATAAGCCAGCAAATAATAAAATCATTGGGGCAGAAAACAAACATTTTGCTAATGAATCACTAGAGATAATAGAGGTGTCACTACCATTTCCATCCTTTGATTCCTATATCTATGAATCCTGACTAGAGGAGAAACAGCACAGTATATTGGATGCAGATTTAGAGCTTAAACAACCTCCTGAGGAACATTTCCCCAGCTCTGCAAGGTATTGCCAGTTAGCTTGCACTATAACTAAGTAGTTAAAATGTCATTCCATCATTCTATAAGCCAGATGCTTCAGGACAGCAGGGAACAGTGAATCCATGAGCATGGACTCATTGATGAACTTCATTTTCAGTAATGTGATTTCCTTGATCAGAAATAACAATCTTTGAAATGTCATTTTTGGTGGAAAAGCACCCTATAGGTCCATAGATGGTAGTTTTGAAGCACTGTATGCAGGAAAGGCAAATCTATATCTAGAGTAAGCATCTATTTCAGTAAGAACAAAACCCTGCCCTTTTTTCATAATGGACATGGTCAAATGTAATCAGCTTGGCACCAGGTAGCTGACTGATGACACCAGGAATGATGCCATGCTCCTGTCAGATTCGGAATTCAGCAGAGGCCTTAATCAGGTCAACCTTGGTGGGTGGGAGTCAATGTTGCTAAGCCCATGGATAACCTCCTCTCCTGTCACCATGGTCATTTTGTTTATGAGCACATTAGACAATAACAGGAATGGCTGGAAAAGAGGCTGACTGTTATCCACAGACTGGGTCCATGGTCATTGAGGTATCCACTTAGTTATTAAAATCCTCTTCTGCAGAGATCACCCATTGCTTAGCATTCACATGAGATAAATCTATATTTACATCATTTTCTCTATTCAGAGAGATCTAGCTACATACCTATTTCCCAGACGTTCTTGTCACCCAACTAAACCATTGGTCACAGCCCATGAATCAATATATAATAATGCTTCTGGCCATTTCACCTTGCAAGAAAAATGACCAACCAAGTGCAGTGCCCCAAAACGCTACCTACTAGGAAGATTTTCCTTCACCACTGCCCTTCAGGAATATCCTAGACAGGTGCTAGAGTGCTGTAGCTGTTCACTTTTGCACGATGCTCTTGTATCATGCTAAACTATCTGTAAATCAGGCTCAAGTTTTCTCTTCCTCAATCAACTGGTCATAGAGAATTCTCCATGAGGCTACAGATGTGAGCTTACAGAAAGAAGGTAATGTAGCAGGAGCTGGAGCCATGGGCATTCGAGCCACTTCCTCATGTAACTTACTTGAACTTTCAGGTTCTGCTCCAGCCTGATCTCATATATTCTACTTCCATTTGATGATAGATTACTATGCACATTAAACTTTATGGCTTATTGGGTCAGAACATACCCAGTTTTTTAGGGGAACCTCAGGTTACATGGTAACTTGGTGGCCCATGATTGAGCATTCTATCTACTACAGCCTAAAGGCAAGCCAAAAGCTGTTTTTCAAAAGTAAATCGTTATCCACAGAGAATGGCAAGCAGGGATTTATTTCAAAATCCTAAGGTTCTGCATTGTGGGTTACTTGTAGGAACCTAACATAAGCTCTAAATATCTGTGTCTGTCACTGATACTTCAAGCACCGTTGGATCTGCTAAGTCATATGTCCAAGTGGCAGAACAATTGACATGGAAGCTTGAACCCATTGCAGAGCTTTCTCTTATTCTGGGCCCTAATCAAAAGTAGCAGCCTTCAGATCACTTGGTAAATGGAACAGAGTAGCACACCCACATGATGAGTATGTTGCCTCAAAATCCAAACAGGCATGTTAAATATTGTTTCACTTTTTTAGTTATAGAAAGTATCAAATGCAACATCTTATCCTTCACCTTAGTAGGAATATCTAGACATCCTATATGCCACTGAAACACTAGAAATTTCACTGAAGTGGAAGTCCTCTTAATTTTGGTCAAATTCATTTTCCACCTTCTGACATCCAAATGTCTTAACAATAAGTCTAGTATGTTTCTATTTCTTGCTTTTTAGGTCTATTCAGCACAACTTATTCAATATATGGACCAATGAAATGTCTTGTGGAAAAAAAAAGGTGATCAAAAACTCTGCAGGTTAAATTATTACATAAGGCTGGAGAGTTTATACACTCCAGAGGTACGGAAGTCAAGGTGTATTGCCAGCCTTGCTGGACTTGATAGCTGAAAGCAAATTGCTTCTGGTGTTCTTTACTAACAGATATCAAAAGAAAAGCATCTGCCAGATTAACAGATGCATAGTAGGTGGCATGAAATGTGTTAATTTGCTCAATCGATGAACTTACATCTAGAATATTAGCTGAAAATGGAATCACCTACCTGGCTTAGTTTATAACAGTCCACTGTCATTCTACAAGATCCATCTCTTTTCTACACAAGCCAAATAGGCACATGAATGGGGATGTGATGAAAATCACCAGCTTTGCATTATTCAGGTTTGTAATAGTGGCACTAATGTCTGCATTCCCTCCAAAAATATGGTATTGCTTTTGGTTTACTGAAAAATATGGTATGGCTTTTGGTTTACTATTTTGCTAGGGTAAGGCATTTCTAATGGCTTCCAGTTGGACTTTCCCATCATTACTAGAACTTACACCACAGATCAGGAAAGCAACATGGAGATTTTGCCAGTTGCTAAGCAAATTTATTATAATTATATATTGTGGAACTGAGAAAATAACCACAGGATGTGTTGGTGGAGCCATTGAACCCACTATGAGACAGATGTGAGTTAAAACTCCATCGATCACCTGACCTCCATAAGTGCCTACTCTTCCTGTTAAACCTGTGACATTTTGGTAATTAGTATCAGTTTAGAGCAATTGTCCAATATTTCCCAAAAAAAGGTATAATTTTTTTTCCCCCAGAGCACAATCTTGTTGGTAAAAGTTCATGTGTTTCTTTGGGGAAGACTGGGAGAAAGATTAAGAGTATAAAATTTTGGTAGTGTAACTGGTTCTTCTTTGAGAGGACCAGGCACCCTCTTCATTTAAGGGGTTCTGTATTGGTAAATAGGCTCACATTTTTGAATTGACTGAAGGGTCATAATTCTCTGCTTTTATGATTCAAGTGAGACTTTTACTCACTTGACCTAGGGCTTTTCTGTTTATACAGATCATGTAAGAATTTAGTAGACTTCTCATCTATTTCCCTTCTAGGAAAACCATGAAAAGCTAATCAATGTCATAGCTCTCTAAAAGTTAGATAGTTTGATCACTGCTTTAATTCTACCATTTATTGGAATAACTGTGCCCACTTTGTTTTGGGTAATTGGGTGGGTAGCCTCTGGCCTTTGCACCATAAGATGTGATTATCCCTGTGGCATTTAAGGATCCCCTGTTTGATGGTAAGTCTTCTTAGTGTAAATCCTGACATATACGGAAGAGTGACTATAAAACTCTTCAAAGCTGCTGGGGCTTCCTTCCCAAATTTGTTTCTCACAGTTATGGTAAAAAATGTAAACTCTAGATACTCCAGGGTAAATGAATAGGTCTTAATGATAAATCCACTCTAACATTCCTGTCTCCTTATACCTTTGTATACCTTCTTCTAAACATAGCAGTGCAGTTCTGGCAATACAATTTTATTTAGTGTAAGCCACCTTTTGGTTGATATTCCAGCCTACCAACTGTACAAACTAACCTTTCTATACCTTCAAGTTACAACAATAAATTCAGAATTTTTGCTTATAGGTACCATATTTTAAAAATTGGCCTCATCTAACTTTATGTTCCTTCAATCATTATCTCTAATATCACCCTTTAATATTAATCCCTAAATATATTACCCAAATGTATGCCTGTATAATTTGGAAAGATCTTGCAGTTCTTTTGATATGTGACATACCTCCTCATGGGTCATACTTTGTACCTCACCCTATGGGACCTGCTGGGATTTGAGTTTAGTGATAGATTCAGTAACAATGACAGGTGGCAAAAGTAGACCCTGAGGAAAATTAATAGAGCCTTGCAAGGGGAAGTCATTACAGGTTTTTCAGGGAAAGCAGGGATAATCTCCTCAGATAGGGATGGAAGAGCTTCTTTTGTTAGTTATGGAGACTTAGCAGAATTTAGAGATTTCATGTCTCCAGCTTTATTGAGATCATCCTACATATCCCCCATTCCAAATTTCTGGATTACATTCTTTCTCAATCAATGCCCTTATTGTAAGAGAAGTCACCTGTGATGTCGATTATTCAATTTGCATTGTAATTTAGTTACTTGCAAAATATTATCATGAGTTTGGATCTCAGAATTTTTAGTCTTGCAGCTACATGATATAAGGATTTTCTTTGGGGACATAGAAAAATTCACATCATTTTTGTGGCACATTATCAGGTAATTTGAAGCCATGAGTTCAAATTGTAAAGGCTTTCTTTCCCACAGTGACTTTACTGCAGTTAGGAACAACCAACCAATCTTATTATACTCCTTAGTTTGACTAAAATATTCTAAGGTATCAAACCGTCATCATTCAGAACCTTACTTTTTGTAAATATTTGATTCAAAGTATCCCATAGTAATATTTGTGTATTCTTATTGCCATACCAGACCATGGACTACCAGTGTCCGCTTTACCACTGCAGATAATGAAGCCAGCTTTTGAGGCCTTCAAATCTAATCAGATTACAGAACAAACTCCAAAAAACTTATTAAAAAATTTGAAATTCATCCTTCAGATTCTATCCTCTAGAACCACTCTCAGTACCAAAATCTGCATCAGCCAGGGTTCTCCAGAGAAACAAACCCAGTAGTGTATACACACACACACATGCATGCACATATGTATACATACCCCCCCCCCACACACACACCCAAACACACACAGAGACTATTTTTAAGAAATTGCCCCATGTGTGATTATGTGGCTTCCAAGTCCAAAATCTATGGCAGGGCAGCATGCTGAAAACTCAAGCAGGAATTGATGCTGCAGTCCTGAGACAGAATTTCTTCTCCAAGAAACCCCAATTTTTGCTCTTAAGGCCTTCAACTAACTGAATGAAGGCAACCTAAATTATTGAGAGTAATTTGCTTTACTTAAAGTTAACCACATCTACACAACTTAACTGCAAAACTTAGTGCTTTATTAAATTACTGGTACTACAGCCTAGATAAATTTACATGTAAAATGTGTCATAGACCATGACACATACTTTGTACACTCTTTGGTTCTTGCTGATCCTCCCAACATTGTGAATCAACCATAATTCTATGAATATTGAGCATCCTAACGATCTATCCGAACAGCAGCAAAGAATGGCAAAACATATATTGCATTTATCTCATGCTCTATTGTCTCATTAGAATTCATTTACAAAACAATTTCAAAAAATTATTAAAGGTTTCAATACAGTGACAAGTCAAGCATGCGGCTTTTCTGGCACAGAGCCTTGTGCAACTGCACAGGTTGCATTTTCATGAAGCTGATGCAGGGCAGGCGAGCTAAGAAATTGGGGCTTAGCCTGGGTGGGTTCTTGACTTGGCCCAGGAAATAATTTAAGGGTAAGCCAGTGATATTACACAGCAATTTTTATTGAAGTGGCAGTGTACAGCAGCAGCAGAGGTACTGTTCCTTGCTGAGCAGGGCTACCTCATAGGCAGTATGCCCAGAGTATCAGCTCAGAGGCAGTTCTGCAGTCATATTTATACTCACATTTAATTATGAAAATTATTGGTATATGATGCAAAAATTTCTAGAGAAACAGTAGTGACTTTCAGGTAGTCAAGTCATTGCCATGAAAACAAACAGTGACTTCTAGGTCTTGCCATGGCAATGGTAAACTTAAAATGGTAAGCATGACATGCATGCTGGTGGGCATGTCATGGAAAGTAGCTTCTGCTCCATTCCTGTTTTAGCTAGTCCTCAATTTGTTCTGGTGTCTGAGACCTACCTCCCAAATCAAGTCCCACCTCCTACCTTATTTCTCCTCAGAGCTGAGATATTCCTCCCTAATCTTAAAGGTACTACAGAAGTATAGGAGTCCATCTTCTGTCATTGCTTTATGCTGATTTTATGTACATAGACCCATCTTAGCACTAGAAGGATAAAAGTCTCTGGATGCTCTGATCTAAGGGGCCCAGAGGCAGGATGCTTTTATTCATTAGCTCAGCAAGTGGGATGAATTATAAGCCTTGTGCCAGGATTGTCTTTGCCTGGAATTACTGTAATCTGGAATACACAAACCTTACTAAGAGGCTAAAAAAAAACAAGGAAAAAAGATTAATCTTAACAAGACAGATATCAATCATCCTAGAGAGGTGAAAAAGCAAGTAAGACTTGGGAAGGCACTTTTGATAGTTGACCAGATATAGTTGGGATCAGTGCCCTGGTTGTGTCTGTGTAACCAGTAGCTTGCTCATAGATCATTTGAATGTTAATTTCAACATGTCCATAGTCGTTAATATATGTGCAGCAGGTTTTATTAATAACTGCATAGATTCTACCTCATTCAGCTAGTAAACAATCCAAAATTAGTCTGTTATTGAGAACTACATTTGCCAAAGAGTATAGAGATTCTTGGATTTCCTACGCCTGACCTATGTTCGTAGCTAAGAATTCTAGGGTTCTGAGTCAAGTCCTTCAGGCTTAACTTATGGAAAGCAAAGCTGCCCCAACATGCTACTGCTGCCCTGATTCCAACCACAATTAATTCTATTGCTCAGTTACTTCTGGAGTTCTTGGATCATATTGGGTTATAGACTGTGACCCCTGGAGGGACAAGGGTAGCTGATGTACATTCACTTCCTGTTACAAGTTTTCAATATACAAGAGAAAGCTACTGCTGAAAGAACAGGTAACTCCCTAGGAGTTAGGAGTGGTTATGGGGTGTGAATTATTTTCATTGATGGTCGCAAACAAAAATGGGCCCAGTTGAGGCATGCACAGAGGATCTAAAGATGTTTATCCTTTACTGACAAGCTGGGTTTACAGAGGTAATTTCCCCCTGTTCTAATGGTAGTGGTTGAACAATCTTTGTTTTCAAGAGGGGGTGATAATCCCACCTTCCCAGACTTGTTTTTCCTCTATATTTTATGATCAAGGAAAAGGCACCGTATATGGCTCACAAGTGGAATCCCACTTACCTCACTGCAGCCTTTGGAACTTGGCAACTAAAGTTTATCAGAGCATCACAGGAAAACTTTAAATTTTGTGTCATTAACACAACTGTGAGTGCAAAAACTATAATGATGAGTGCACTGGAGGTATAGATACCCAACTTCCCAGGTCCAGGTATTAGTGGTGGGGGTGTTCAGGTGGAATCTGTTAAGTGGGGAAGAGTTCTACTTAGCAAATAGGAGTTTGGGTGCTTTGAGATTATTATGGTTAGCTAGGGTATCTGGATAGGCCAGAAGCTGGAACTCTGTCTCGTGGGGATGTTGATGACAAATCTAGCAACTATAAAGATAACTCTCTGATTCTATAATTTTTGAAATATTTACTATAAAGTTTTAGTCCCACCCACACTGGATCAGGGGAAATTGGGAGAGAAACAGGATTAACAGTGGCAGCATTGTGTTTGGTTGGGCCTTAGACTGACCTTTACACCCAATAAGGACAAAAGAGATGTTTCCCAGGAGGAGGTGACTAGCTGAAGCAATAGGAAAAAAGTATTACAGTCACAAAGAAAAGAAAATTTAATGCTCCTATTTTCACCCACAGGATCATGTTACTACTTCTGGCTCACTGCTCACTATTTCAAATAGGTAGTAGAGAGAGGTCCTCTGAAGAAATGTAGACGTAGGTCATAGTGTCCTTCCTCTGTGCCTATGGCTCATAAGAAACAAGTTTAATCCTTTATAGAGCACCCAAGTAGTGATTTCCTGAAGATTAACAGCAGTGGCAGTGCTTAACAATTCCTGATAAAGGCCCTCCCATTTTGGTTGAAATTAATCCTCATGGGATTCTTCTTTTCACGTTTTTAGTAAGACTAAGTCTTCTGGTAGAATAGGGAAGCTATTTTTTCCCATTGTGGAAAAGGGAAATATTTTGTTTTTATATTGGAGGGCCTTTTGTATATGGCCTAAATTCTAAAGGGAGGAGGAAATGTTTTTATAGTATAGCTAATTACTACTAACCAAGATCAGAGCATCTGAACACAAACAATTCATAAAATCAATTTTACAACTTTATTTCTTGGCTCCTAGTCTTTGGTTCCCACAAAGTTCAAAAGGCATTCAAGGGCCAATGAGTGCCACCCACCTCCACTCTATTCCAGCCCAGAATATCTAAGTGGCTACAAGTTCCCTGATTCCAAGTCCCCAGGGTACAGGGACATAGTGGACCCGGGCCTGCAGAACACCATCACAGTATTGGCACAGGACAAAATAAAAGCTTAAGCATCAACACTGCCTCCAGCACACCCTGAAAAAAATGCAGAAACACAAACAAAAAATCAAAATCCACATAGCCCCTCAACAGACTGAATGAATGTGCTCCCTCCTGGCCTAAGGGGATGGAGTTGGGCAAGCACTCAGCAGCCCCCAAAACTCTTCTAAGTGATAGAAGAGTAAAAAACAAAAGACAAAATAAGGTTACAAATCAAAAAAAAAAAACAAGATCATAGAATTAGGCTGTATTGGAGGAAAACACTGCTCCACAGACCTCTAAGACTTTAGCATCAGAACACAACATTCAGAATCAAAGAAAAAACACACAGGAGCTGACAAAAACGCTAAAGGAGAGAGTGACGTAAATCTGAGAAGATTTCAAAAGAAATAGGTTACACAATTAAAAAGCAAAATTTCTGGTAATTTAGCAAATTAATATCTTAAAAATGTGGTTTTAACATATAGCTCATTCTTTAGAAAATCTCTTATAAACAATTTCCTTTTAATTACAGCAAGCTTAATTACACACAAAATTCCTTTCATAAATTCCCCTTTAAAAGCTTATGACCAGTTACACCGATCATCTACAATATGCTTGAACTTTGTGACTTGCCCTATGCTACCACTTTCTTAGATAACAAATCATTCTACTGTAGGAGAAGAATTTACTGTACAAGATCTCTCATTTTATAAAATTACTCTTTCTTTATATCCTTCCTTAAAAAATACATTTTCTATCCATAAGTACTCATGGTTTCCCTCATATTTTGAACTTCTATTTTAATAATTTCCAAATATGACAAAAATATTTTTCCCAGTGAAGAATACATTTCTTTGGCACATTTTATACAAACCTAGGATGCAAGAAATCCTGAACTGCCTACCAGACATTGGAATTCTATACGTGAGAACGATTCTACCATTTTAAGGTTTTAAACTATACAAAAAGCTCACTATTTAAGCATTTAGTCCATTTACATATATTTAACATTTTTTACTTGGAACAGTTTTATCTGGGTCACCTCCAAGAACCAAGATACTAAGCAAAGCTAGTTCCCATTTAAAGCCATTTTAACCATTTTAAAGCCTATGAACCTCACTGATTTACCTAAGTTAAAATCTTAAAATTAAATTTTAGAAAAACAGAATATTCTCTTCAAACTAATAAGCTTGGACTAGTCTTGTTTACGAGTGCTCTTTTATGTATGATCTTGTTTGATAGCAAGCTAGACACAATACATATCACAGTACCTATATATACAACTAAACAAACACATTAAGTAAAACAACCTAAATGTGACAACTGGATTCCAGTTGCTTACAGAATTAGGACTACATCTACCTGGCCAAATTTTGTTTGCTCCAATAGGTATGGAAAACAGGATGAGGCAGGGAATGGGATTCCATAACATCAAATAAGGAAAGGAGCAAGCAAACTGTGCTGCTCAAGGGGAGACCTCAGAGTCCCTGAGCCACCAGAAAGCTCACCCAGCAGTAGAGACACTGAAGAAAAATGTTCAAGTGGCCACTTGGCTGCCACTGTGGGAAGCTGTCTGCTGGGTCATGGGTCCAAGACTCACAGTAAACGTACTTGAGCAATGCAGCTAATTGGAACTAGTGGAAGAAGGTTAGCTCCAGTATTGATGTGGAGCTTTCTCTCTCTCTCTCTTTTCTCTCTCTGTCTCTTTCTCTCTCTCGTTAGGACATTCTCATTGTCAATAGCCCTTTTGTGTATAGTATGCACACTAATTCTGACCCAGGGACCAGCAAGTTAGGGACTCTTTCTGGGTATCCCAGATGCCAATCTAGCTACACTTCCTTGGAATGGGTAATTCTGAGGTGTCAGGGGACTTAAAGCATCTGTTAAGAACCTTGGGAGTTTTTTGGGGGGAGGTTTTTACCTCTTTTTCCTGTCCCTATTTTTAACTTTAAAGGTGATGTATAACAGTTGACTCACAGGGTTTTGAGGTCTCATTGCTGTTTTTTGTAGCTGTCTCCTGATTTCAGGGGCACATTGAGTAATAAAATATACACCCTAGAGGGCCTGTCCTTCTGGGAAGTTTGGGTTTGCATTAGTCTATTTATTGAATGCCTCAACTAAATGACCCTGAAACAGAGTGAAATTTTTTATCTTTTTTCCTAAGTTATTTTTCTAACTTTGTCATAATTGACTGGCTTACCCACACACTTTCTCCTCCACTTTTTTTTCTCATGGAACAGCAAGCAGATGACAATACTTACAAGTCATGATAAGTTAAATATCTATTAAAGAATATAATTAACTTAACAAATTCCTGTATAGACTTTTCTGGATTCTAAAAACTGGCCATGTCTTCCTCATACAAAGCCAAACCATACATAGAAAATGACATGTGTCAATGTTTCCCCCATTTCCATTAGCTGCCTCCTGCAATGAACACAGGTTTTCCTTTAGGGACTGATGTGGGGGACCCACTGCTGCTGGTATTGATTGGGCTTACCTTCCTGGGGAGTGGAGGGTATATGCTGGGCATAATTGGATAAGAGGGAGAGGTGCCTGATGACTCTGGGATGGAATTCTTCATTAGAGAACTGGTGGAACCCCCCCATCAGAATTGGGGGGCTCAGGAGAATCCAGGGAATTTGTGGGCCTTCTAGAGGGAACAGCTAGGAGAGAATCTCTTAGGCATGTTTTCCTGGTGCCTAGAAGTAACAGCAGCCAGTAAAGAGTCAGGAAAGCCTGTATATAAGGGACTTCTTGCCGTTTTATTTCTTTTTTACATAATAAGTCTAATTGCAAATACTCTTATAATGTACAGACCATGTTTTGGCCACATCTGTTGGTTTACTAATTTGTATTGAGCCCAAATGGTGTTGCAATAGAAAATGAGTTTATTTTTCTTTAAGCCAAATTTGAATTTGTTCCAACATCCAAGTGGTGAGTCTTCTGGTATGCTCACCACTGTCCCTGTGAAAAACAAGGATATTTTTCTGTACACAGAAGTCTTTTTAAATATAGCAAGAGGGACATAAACTGAGCACCTTGTTGTTTGTTTTTTGTTTTTTCCTTTTAGAGTCCTGCTTCCTACAGAGAAGTTGTAAGTATAGGGATCAAGGCATTACAGAAGTGGATTATGAGCTACAAATGAGTACTAGCATATTAATACTAAATTCCACAGAAAGCAGCAGTTGGGCAGAGAAAGGGGCTAAAAAGAAATGGTGACCGGAAGGGAAGCTGTCAAACAGCATTGCCGAAAGGGAGATCTTGGAGGGCCCTGACTTGCCAGTAGTGGAAACATCAAAAAAATGTTTAGGGGGCCACTTTTCTACCTGGTCATCTGTCAAGCCAGGGGCCTGGGAACCCCTAGTTTCTTCCAAAGAGGACTGAGAAAGGCAGTTATAAGTCAGCACACAGGGATGGTCCTGTAACTGGGAAATAATAACTTCTATCTTCAGGGAAGAAAAAGATGAGACCAATATTCTCTTAGGGGGAGGGGCTATAACTCACAATCCTAGAGGAACTGTCAATGCTGAAAACTCCAGAGCATGTGGCAGATGGCCAAAAATACCAATGCTGAAAACCTAGAATGCCTGAGTTTCAGCGAAATAAGGTCCCCCTCACAGAATGCCAAAATCCCTGGGGCACCTAGTGGGCAGCCAACAGTGAACCCAAGACCATGTTGGCATCACAGAATGATGTAACCCTGGTGTCCCTGAGTCAACACAATGGGATATCTCTCACAATTAACTGTCCTGCCTTAATCAATTGTCTAAACATAGAATACAGTTAACAGAAACTCAAAAGCAAATATAAGACTAAAAATGAAGCGTACATTTTATGATTAAAAATAAAACTATTGGTTTGGTAAAATAAAATGGATTCAGAGGAGAAAGGACTGGGAGAAGGGCTGACAAGGATGTGCTTCAGGACACCCAAATGACAGGAATTTTAACTGACCAGCTAGCCAAAGGCTTTTATTTTATTTTCTAGTTCTCCCAATATTAATAAATAAGTAGAAGACACTCATCCATCCACAGGAGCCAAAATGGCACCAGCCAATCTTTCACGTGGGACTCAGGTGAAGATCTCTCTAGGTTCCCTCAGCTTGGGTAGACTTGGCTATTGTGCAGAGGGGCCAGCACAGAGACTGGTAACCCACTGGCCTGCTGGTTGGAGCAGTGGGTCTTACATAAATTAGTGGTACTATGGCCACTTGGCCATCTGCTTGGCTCTGCCACCTGCTAGAGTAAATAATGGCTCTGAAAGAGCCTTTGGTTAGTGTTACACTTTTGTATTGTCAGCAGCTCTTTATTGTTAATAGCCTTAGTGTTATAGCTCTTGCAGCCTCTAACACAGACTGCTTCACCATCTCTCTGCTCTTTGTCTCACTGAACTCCCACTATCTGGCCTACTGCCATCTCTTATCATCTTTCACCAATCGCCGCCTCTCTGCTGATCATTGATTGCCACCATCTCTGCTGTCTTGCCTCTCTGCTGATTGTTGTCTCTGCTGTCTTTGTTCCTCGGTTAGTTGGCATATGATGCAGGGCAGGTGAGCCCTGACTTAGTCCAGGAGGGTTCTTTGCTTGACCCAGGAAAAATTCAAGGGCAAGCCAGTGGTATTACACTGCAACTGTTATTTAATCAGCAGTGTATAGCAACAAGGTACTGCTCCTTGCAGGGCAGAGCTATTCCATAGGTAGTGTGCCCAGAGTAACAGCTCAGAGAGAGTTCTGAAGTCATATTCATACCTACATTTAATTATATGTAAATTAAGGGGCAGCCTATGCAGAAATTTATAGAAAAAGTATGGTAAATTCAAATTTGTCAGGTCATTGCCATGAAAAGGGGTTTTAACTTTTGGTCTTGCCATGGTAATGGTAAACTGACATGGCACACTGGTGGGTATGTCTTATGGAAAGTTGCTTCTGCCCTGTCCCTGTTTTAGCTAGTACTCAATTTGGTCTGGTGTCCAAGCCCTGCCTCTGAAATCAACTCCTACCTCCTCTATCTCAAAGCCAGACCTGGCTAGAGATCTTTGAGTTTGAGAATGTGTTTCCCTTAGAACTACACAACTTTGTAGTTCAATTCTTTGGGCTTCATTTTGATGTCTTCCTTTCATCTTAGCCTCTAACTTGTGATAATTTGAAACAATAGCCTTGGATGGACAAGTGCCAATAATTTGCTACATCCTTGTGGCTGCATCTCAGGTACCTCTTCATATAAGTCAGGGGTCAACAATCCCTAGGCCACGGTCTGGTACTGATCTATGGCCTCTTAGGAACTGGGCTGTAAAGCAGGTGAGCAGTAGGTGAGTGAGCAAAGTTTCATCTGTATTTACAGCTGCTCCCCCATCACTTGCATTACTGTCTGAGCTCTGCCTCCTGTCACATCAGCAGCAGCATTAGATTTTTATAGGACCACAAATCCTACTGTGAGTTTTATATGTGAGGGATCTAGGTTGCATGCTTCTTATGAAAACCTAATGCCTGATGATCTGTCAGTGTTTCTATCACACCAAGGTAGGACCGTCTAGTTTCAGGAAAACAAACTCAGGGTTCCCACTGATTCTACATTATGGTGAGTTATATAATTATTTCATTATATATTACAAAGTAATAATAATAGAGATAAAGTGCACAATAAATGTAATGCACTTGAATTATCCCAAAATCATTTCTGTCCTTGGTTTCATAGAAAAATGTCTTCCACAATACAGGTTTCTGGTGCCAAAATGATTGGGCACCACTGCTATAAGTGATTTTCTCCATATTTTTTCATGGCTTAGTGCATTTCTTTTTAGTGCTAAAAAAAGTTCCATTTTTAGGATGTGCCATACTTTATGCACTGATTTACTCAGTTACATCTTGCTTGCTTCCAAATGTGGGGAAATATGGATTAAGCTTCTATAAACACCTGTATGCAGCTTTTGGTGTGGATATAAGTTTTCAATTCATTTTGATAAATACCAAGGAGAAACACTGCCATAGCATAGGGTATGAGTATATTTAGTTTTGTAAAACCCTCCCAAACTGTCTTCCAAAGTGGCTGTAACATTTTACATATCCATGAGCAATGAATGAAAATTCCTGTAGATCTGCCTCTTCATGAGAATTTAATATTATTAATGTTTTGGATATTTGCCATTCTAATAGATGTATAGTAAAATATCATTGCTGTTTTAATTTGCAATCCCATAATGACATATGATGTGGAACATCATTTCATATGCTCACTTGACATCTATGTATCTGCTTTCATGATATACATCTGTTCAAGACTTTTGCTCATTTTTTTAACCCAGTTGTTCATTTCCTTATTGTTAAGTTTTAGGAGTTTTTCTTATATTTTGGATAAGTCCTTTATCAAATATTTCTTTTTCTAATATGTTATCCAACACTATACCTTGTCTTTGTAATATTTTGACACTGTTTTTCACAGAGAAGACATTTTTCACTTCAATTAAGTCTGACTTATCATGGATAATGCCTTTGGTGTGGAATCTAAAAAGTCATCATTATTCACAAGGTTATCCAGATTTTCTCCTATGTTATATTCTAGGGGTTTTATACTCTATGTTTTACATTTAGTTCTATAATTCATTTTAAGTTAATTTTGTGCAGGATGTAGTGTCTTTGTTTAGACTTACTTTTTTTTTGCACATGGATGTCCAGTTGTTCAAGTACCATTTATTGAAAAGGCTATTCTTGTTCCATCATAGTCTTTGCTCCATTGTCATGATCAGTTGATTATATTTACGTGAGTTTATTTCTTGGTTCCCTGTTCAGTCCTAGTGATCTATTTGTCTACTCTTTTAACACTATCACACTGCCTTGATAATTGTAGCTTTATAGTAAGTCTTGAAATAGGGTAGTGTCAATCCCCTGACTTTGTGTCTTCTTCAGTATTAAGTTGACCCTTCTGGGTCTTTTGTCTCTCTATATTAACTTTACAAACATTTTGTTGATATCCACAAAATAACTTGCTGGGATTTCGACTGAGATTGCATGGAATCTATAGATTAAGTAGGGAGAAACTGACATCTTGACAATATTGAGTCTTCCTAATCATAAATATGGAATGTCTCTTAATTTATTTGTTTCCTCTTTAATATTTTCATCTGAATTTTTGTGTTTTCTTTATATGTACATCACAGATAATCAGAGAAATGCAAAAACAAACAAACAAACAACAACAAAAAAACTACAATGTGATATTATCTCCCCCAATTAAAATGGCTTATATCCAAAAAATAAGCAATAAAAATACTGGTAAAAATGTGGAGAAAAGGAAACCCTTGTATACTTGTTGGTGGGAATGTAAATTAGTACAACCACTATGAAGAATAGTTTGGCTGTTCTTCAAAAACTAAAAATAGAGCTCCCACTTTATCCAGCAATCCTTCTGCTGGGTATATAGCAAAAGAAAAGAAATAAGTATATCAAAAAGATATCTGCACTCCTATATTTGTTGCAGCACTATTCACATTAGCCAAGATTTGGAAACAACCTAAGTGTCCAACAGAAGACTGAATAAAGAAAATGCAATGCTTATACACGATGGAGTACTATTCAGCCATGAAAAGAATGAGATCCTATTATTTGCAACAGTATGGATGAACCGGAGGTCCTTATGTTAAGCGAAATAAGCCAGGCACAGAAAGACAAATGTCACATGTTCTCCCTTATTTGTGGGATCCAAAAATAGAAGGATGGATATTGAAGGCTAGGAAGGGTAGTTGGGTGATTTGCAGGGGAACTGGGGATTTTAATATGTGCAAAAAGTAGTTAGAAAAAATGAATAAGATATAGTATTTGCTAGCAGAACAGGGTGACTATAGTCAATTATAACTTAATTCTACATTTAAAAACAACTAAAAGTATAATTTAATTGTTTATAATACAAAGGATAAACGCTTGAGGGCATGGATATCCCATTTACCATGACTTTTTTTTTTTTCCATCAACTTTTAAGTTCCAGATACATGTGCAGGACATAGAGGTTCATTACATAAGTAAACGTGTACCATGGTGGTTTGCTGCACAGATCAGCCCATCACCTAGGTGTTAAGGCCAGCATCTGTTAGCTATGCTCTCCCTTTCCCCACCCCCTCCTGGGCAGGCCCCAGTATATGTTGTTTCCCACTATTTGTCCATGTGTTCTCATCGTTCAGCTCCCATTTACCATGATTTGATTATTATGTGTTGCATGCCTATACACAAAATTTTGTAATTCCTCACAAGCACAGGCAACCAAAGCAAAAATGGACAAATGGGACCATATCAAGTTAACTTTTGTATGATTGTATCTCATTTACCCTATAAATATATACACCTACCATGTAATCACATACATTTAAAAGAAAAAGGAAAAGTGTGATGAAAGGAGACATCTTTTTCTTATTCCTGAACTTTCCAGGAAAGCTTCAAGTTTTTCATCATTAAGTATAATGTTACCTGTTAGTTTTCTGTAAATGTTCTTTAGCAAATTGAGGAAGGTCACCTGTCTATTCCTAGTTTGCTTAATTTTTAAAAATCATATATGAGTGTTGATTTTATCAAGTGATTTTACTGAATTTATTGATATAATCATGTGTTTCATTTTCTTTAGGCTGTTGATGTGATTGATTACCTTAATTGACTTTTGAATGTTGAACCAGACACATGCCTGGGATAAATCTCACTTGGTCATGTATAGTATTTCTTATACATTGTTGTTTTCAATTTGCTAATTTTTAAGGATTTTTGCATTTACCTTTATGACAGATATTGCTGAGTAGGTTTTTCTTGTAATGTTTTTGGTTAGGGCAATACTGGCTTCATAATATGAGTTAAGAGGTATTATCTTGGTTTCTACTGTTTGGAAGAAACTGACTAATTCATTGTGACCAAAAGGTTGATAGTGACATAGACAGTGAAGTCCAGGCTGACAAGTCTCAGATAGAAATGAGAAACTTATTGAAAACTGGAGCAAAGGTCATCTTTGTTATGCCTTATTAAAGAATTTGGCTATATTGTATTCATGCCCTAGTGGTCTATGGAAATTTAAACTTAAAAGTGATGACATAGGTATCTCATGGAAGAAATTTCTAAGCAGCAAAGCATTTAAGGTGTGGCCTGGCTGCTTCTAACAACTTACTCTCAGATGCAGGAGCAAATAAATGACTTAAAGTTTCATAGATCTTGAGATAATCCCTTCTCTCATCACAAGCTCAGATACCTAAGAGTGAAAAATAGTTTTGTGGGCCAGGCTCAGGCCTCTGCTGCTCTGTTTACCCTTGGGACTCTGCTCCCAGCATCCAGACCATCTGTGCTCCAGCCTCAGCTGAAAGGGTCTCAGATAAAGCTTGGGCTGCTGCTTCAGAGGGTGAGGGTGCAAGCTGGAAGCTTTAGTGGCTTTCATGTGATGTTAAGTCTGAAGGCCCACCAAACGAAAGAGTGAAGGAGGCTTGGCAGACTCTATTTATCAGAGGATGTATGAGAAAGCCTGGATGCCCAGGCAGAAGACTCCTGCAAGAAAGAAACCCTCACAGAGAACCCCTACTAGGGCAGTACAGAGGAGAAAGATGGGGGTTGAAGGCCCTGCACAGTACTTACAGTGGGACACTGCTTTTTGGAGTTGTGAGAAGGGGGCCACAGCCTTCGATATCCCAGAATGGTAGATCCACCAGCAGCTTGGACTCTGTTCATGGAAAAGTCACAGGTACTCAGCTCCAACCTGTGAGAGCAGATGTGGTGGCCATACATTGCAAACACACAGAGGCAGAGCTCTTCAAGTCCTCGAGAGCCAAACCCTTGCAGCTGTGTGCCTGGATGTGGAACACAGAGTGAAATAAGATTATTTTGGAGCTTTAAGATTTAATGACTGCACTGCTGGGTTTCAGACTTGCATGGAGTTTGTAGCCCCTTTCTTTTGACCCACATGTCCTTTTTAAAATGGGAATATTTAATCAATGCCTATCTGTACATTGTATCTTGGAAGTAAATAACTTGCTTTTGATTTTACAGACTCATAGGTGGAAGGGTATTGCCTTGTCTCAAATAAGACTATGGTCTGTGAACTTTTGATTTAATACTGGAATAAGTTGAGACTTTTGGGGACTTTTGGCAGAGGATGATCGTATTTTACAATGTGAGGAAAACATGAGATTTGAGGAGCCAGGGGAAAAATGATATAGTTTGGATATTTTTCCCTCAAAATCTCATATTGAATTAAAATCCCCATTGTTGGAGGTTGGGCCTGATAGGAGGTAATTGAATCATAAGAACAGATCCTTCACAAATGGCTTAATGCCATCCCCTTGGTAATTAATGTTACATGAGATCTGGTTGTTTAAAAATATGTGGCACCTCTCCCTTCTCCCTTTTCTGCTCCCATTTTTGCTGTGGAACCCTGGCTCCTCCTTCATCTTCTGCCATGATTTCAAACTTCCTGAGGTCTCACCAGAAACTGAGAAGATGCTAGTGTAATGCTTCTTGTAGCAACTGCACAACTGTGAGACAATTAAATCCCTTTTCTTCATAAATTATGCAATTGTAAGTATTTCTTTATAGCAATGTAAAAACAGCCTAAGACAGAAATCATTCTACCAGCCTATGATTAGGTTAAGTGAGCCTGTGTTCCTAGACTATGAATTTTACAAGAACTTTTCATCATCTCCCTCAGGTGGGACAGGATGTCTGGAGGGTGCTGGAATTGTGTATTTCTTTTCCCCATGTGGAAGGCAAGGACTAGTTAGAGTTGGGTATTTCTTTTTCTCCAGGTTGGCTAGGCTATGATAAAACTCCAGCCAGTTAGGCTCTTATAAAATAATTTTTCCTAAAGGCAAGCCATTTTAAGAACAGAATGGTCTGGCATATTTCAAAAAGTTTCATTTTTTTTTCCTTCTGCTGGAAGCACCAGGGGATTTTTCTCTCATATCCACTCTGGGGACCTGGTCAAAATCCTGTAGGTAAAATTCACATAAGTGTAGGGCCCCCCCATGACTGGATCTCCTTGGCATTTTTAACTCAGGGTTGTTTACACTGAGCCTCCAAAAATTTATCAATTACTGTTCAGGATTTCCTACACCAGCACTAGTTTCCTGGATGTACCTGCTCCAGTAATTGTGATTCTCTGTGTCTGCCTATCTTTCTCTTCATTCATAAGGGAAGTGTTTTGCCCTGAGACTGCACTTCTTTAACAGATCTAAGAAAAAATGGTGTTTTTTTTCTTTTTAAGTTTGCTCAGCTTTTTACTTGTTAGGATGAAGTGGTGACTTCTAAGCTCCTTACATGATACACTGAAAATCAAAAGTCTATAGATTTCTTTGGCATAAATTTTGTATACAGAATACAAAAATTGTATATACATATAAGATTTTAGATGTACAGAAAAGTTGCTAAGTCATAACACAGGGTTCATGTATGCTTCAGCCCCAATATTATCTGTTATGAACATCTTACATTACCATCGTAGGTTATCACAACTAGTGAAACATTACTGATGGACTATTGTTATATAAAGTTTGAGCTTTGTACAAGCTCCCTTAACGTTTACCTAGTGTTCTTTTTATGTTCCAGAATCTCATCCAAGGGACCATATTACATTTAGTAATCATGTCTTCTTAGGTTTTCTTCTCGCTGGGAGAAGTTTCTCAGGCTTTCTTTTTTTGTTGTTTGTTTTTTATGACCTTGGCGGTTTTAGGGTGTTTTTATCATTGATTTTGTGGAAAGATCTTCAACTGGGGTTTGTCTTATGTTTTTCTCCACGTATTTTTGGGAAGAATATCACAGAGGTAATGTGCTATTCTCATCGAATCATATCAGGGATGCATGATATTAACATGACTTCCACTGAAGTTAACCATGATCCCCTGCCCCAGGTTTTGTTCGTCAGATTTATTGGCCGGAACTCTTTTTCATACTCTATACTTTGGAAGCAAGACCACATGAAATGGGGGGTGGAAGGTTAAGCCCCACCTTCTGGAAAGGAGAGCATCTACATAAATTATTTAGAGTTTTACTGTAAGGGAAGGTTTGCCTATGCTCCCTCATTTATTTATTTATTCATTCATTCATTTATCTACATCAGTATAAATACATGAAGATTTATTCTTTGGGTTACAATCCAATACTATATTATTTATTTTGTTGTAAAACTTGTTCCAAATTTGATGATTGGAAGATATTTCAGGTTGGCTCCTGTGTCCCTTTGTAATGCCTCCAACCTTTTATTTTCTGAGCACTACTTTTTTTTTCCTGACCCTAAAAGATGTTTCAGGATTGTCTCGCTTATTTTATACCATAGCTCTAGCATCAACCATTTCTTCTAAGATTTCTGGTTTTTTTTTTTTTATTTATTTTTATTTTTTAATTGGGAAATGGTACCTAGAAGCCTAGATACGTGTACTGGAGTGATCAATACTAGTAGAGTCATTGCTTTCAGTTCCTCTCAATTGACACAGTTAGAAAAATATATGTAAGGATACTAACCCACATATACGCACATATCTACCCAGTCAAATCACCATTTTTCAGCATTACTTAATTACTTATGTCAACTTTTCTTTTGCCTCCAACCCCTTCAGTGAGGTCATACTGTTGCAATAATCTGTATTGCAATAGATTATTGCAATAATCTATATTGCAACAGTATTATCTATTTCATCCTTAGATTCCAAATCTACTGGTTGATTTTTTCAAATTTTGCGTACACTGAAGTTCATTGTTTATTATGTAAAGTTCTGAGTTTCAACAAATGCATAGCACCAGGTATTTATCACTTCAGTGTCACACAGAATAGTTACATTATCCCGACAATTATCCTAGGCATCCCTTTGTTGTCAACCCTTCCCTCTGAAAAATGGGGAGAAACAACACAGTTTTTTCTGACCTCATATTTTTGCCTTTTCTAGAATGTCATATAAATGAAATAATTTAATATGTGGAATTTTAGCCTTTTTTGTTAATTTGGCAAAATGCATTTACATTTCACTCACATTGTTGCATACATTAATACTTGGTTCGCTTTTATCATCAAATAATACGTTCTTTTATGGATGTAACACAGTTTGCTTTTCCATTCACCTACTAGAGGACTCTTTGTTGCTTCTAATTTTAGGTGATTATGAATAAAAGTGTTATAAACAATTTCATACACGTTTTTATGTGAACATGAGTTTTCAGTTCATTGGGGTAAATACCTAGGGCTGTTATGAATGGGTCCTTTAAGAATTCTATGTTTGCTTGTTTTTCTTTATAAGTAACTACCAAACTGTCTTCAAAGAGTCTGTATTATTTTACATTACTATCCATGAATGAAATATCCTGTTATTTCACAAACTTGCAGGCATTTGGTTTTGCCAGTTGTATTTTTTAATTTGCATTGGCTTAATAACACATGATGTTGAGTATCTTTTCAAATTCTTATCTTCCATCAGTGTATCTCTGGTGAAGTTTCTGTTTGGGTTTATTATCCACTGTTTTCTTTTGACCCCTTATTGCTGAGTTTTAAGTGTTCCTTGTATACTCTGGATACAACTTTGTTTTTGTCTGATATATGATATGAACATATTTTCTCTTACTCTGTGTCTAATCTTGTCATTTTTTTAACAATGTATTTTTCAAAGCAAAAGCTTTTAGGTTTGATAAAGTTTAATGTGTTTTTCTTCAGGGATAATGCTTTTGATATTGTGTCTACAAGCTCGTTGTCAAACACGAGGTCATGTAGAATTTATCTTATAATTTCTTCTAAAGGTATTACAGTTTTTCATTTTGGCAATTTTGTTTATGATCCATTTTGAGTTAATTCTTCTATAAGGTGTGAGATATAGGAAAATATTTTTTTTCATATAGTTATCAAAAATTTTTAGCACTATTTGGTAAAAATGTTATCCCTTTTTATTAAATTTTTAACACATTTCAAAAACCATTTCATTGTATGAGTTTGTTTCTGAGATCTTTATTCTCTTGTACTGATTTATGTATATTATTTCACCAATACTACACTGTTTTAATTATTGTAGATTTATAATAAGTCTTAAAATTGGATCACGTGAGTGAAAAACTTATTTCTTATTATTTTACAAACATTTTACTACCCTGGAACCTTTGAATTCTCATGAAAATTTTAGGATTACCTTGTCAACATCTCCAAAAAAAAAAAAGCATGCTAATATTTTGTTAGAAATGTATGGAATCTGGCTGGGCAGAGTGGTTCACGCCTGTAATCCCAGCAGTTTGGGAGGCAAAGGTGGGCAGATTACATGAGGCCAAAGGCTCAAGACCAACCTGGGCAACACGGTGAAACACTGTTTCTACTAAAATTAGCGAGGCAGAGTGATGAAGGCATGTAATCACAGTTACTTGGGAGGCTGAGGCACAAGAAACCCTTGAACTCAGGAGGTGGAGGTTGCAGTGAGCTAAGATCACACCATTGCACTCCAGCCTGGGTGACAGAGTAAAATTTCATCTCAAGAAAAAAAAAAGAAAGAAAGAAAAAGAAAATAAAAGAAATGTGTGAAATCTGTGAAGGAATTGAGGAGAATTGACATCTTAACTATACAGTTGACAGTCAACCGATCTTTGACAAAGTAGCCAAGAACACACAATGGGGAAAGAGTCTTTTCTGTAAATAGTTTTGGGACAACTGGATGTAGGCATGCAGAAAAATGAACTTGGACCATCATCTCACACAACATACAATGAATGAATTAAAGACTTAATCTCATCTCACACTCAAAATGAATTAAAGACTTAAGACAGGAAAGTATTGGAAGAAAACAGAAAAAATTTTGCATTGGTCTGGGCAATGATTTCTTTTGGATATGCCACTAAAAGCGCAGACAACAAAAGCCAAAATAGACAAAATATGTTGCGTCAAACTAAAAAGCTTCTTCCAAGCAAAGGAAATAATCCACAGGGTAAAAGATAGCCTACGAAATTGGAGAAAATATTTACAAATCACATAGGTGATAAGGAAATAATATATCAGAACTCAAACAACTCAATAGCAAGAAAACAAATATTCCAATTAAAAAGTAGGCAAGAAAACCTAAATAGACATTTCTTAAAAGAATTACATTCAAATGGCCAACAGGTGTGAAAGAAAAGTAAATATTGGTACCCCCAAATTACTAAGCCAAATACAAAAGTTAATCTGGGAACTGAGTCAGACAAAAGTGCCTCCCATTTTATTCCTAAATAAAATAACTAAAAAGATTAAAAAGCTACATATGTCCCTCACAATTTTCCCACAGGAAAATTTCTCGTGGGCCTCAAGATATTTACCCTAAGACAGCTCTGTTGAATTTCACCCTAGCAATGTAAATTGACAGCTTATCTTCACAGCTACAGGACAAAAGGCAAAACTCAAAGTCATCCCCTGTGCTCACCTGAGAAAAATGCATATCTCATTGCCATCTCTACCCTATGGTTTATGTAAAACGCAGATTCACTGAGCCACACTGAGGCATAAGTGACTATTTCTCTACCTCACTCTCACATAAATTGTGTGCTCAATGAAAGGCTGATAAAAGACTCAAAAGAATGCAACTGTTTGTCTATCTACCTATGACCTCGAAGCCCCCACTTTGAGTTGTCCTACCTTTCCAGATCAAACCAATGTACATTATATACATATTAACTGATGTCTCATATCTCTGTTAAATGTATAAAAGCAAGTTGTACCACAACCACCTTAGGCAAATGTCATCAGTATCTCCTGAAGCCGTCATGGGTGTATTCTTAACCTTGGAAAAGTAAACTTTCTAAATTGATAGAGATATTTCTCAGATACTTTTGGTTCACACAGGTATATGAAAAAATGCTCAATGTCACTATGTATTAGTGAAATGCAAAATTTGTTTTAAAAAATTACAATGTGATATCACCTAACACCTGTTAAAATGGTTCTTATTAAAAAAAAAAGATAAAATATCATCAAGGGTATGTAGAGAGGGGAACTCTTGTACACTTGGTTGGAATTCAAATTGATACCACCATTAAGAAAAACAATATGGAAGTTTCTCAAAAAAAAAAAGAGAACTAACATATGGTACAGCAATTTCACTCCTGTGGATACATATATCCAAAGGAAATGAAATCAGTCTCTTAAAGAGATATTTGCACTCTTGTATTTATTGCAGCATTATTCACAGTAGCCAAAATATAGAATCAACTTAAGTGTCCATTGATGGATTAATGGATAAAGAAAATGTGATATACATACATATATATATGCACATATATTATATATATAATATATATGTGTATACACAAACACATGAGCACATATATACAATGGCGTATTATTTAACCTTTGATAAAAAGGAAATTCTGTCATTTATGACAATGTGGATGAACCTGGAGAATACTAGGCTAAGTCACACATGCCAGGCACAGAAATACTGATACTGTATGATCTCACTTATATGTGGAATCTCAAAAAGTTGAACTCATAGAACAAGAGAGAAGAGTGATGGTTGCCAGAAGCTAGGGGTGGTGGGTAAAGGTGGTTGGGAGATGTTGGTCAAAGGACACAAAGTTTCAGTTAAACAGGAGGAAGAAGTTCTGGAGATCTGATATATAGCAGGATGATTAATTGACAATAACGTATTGCATGCTTGAAAATTGCTAAGAGAGTAAGATCTTAAATGTCCACACCACAAAACAATGATAACTATGTAAGGTAAAGGTATGTTAATTAGCTTTATTTAATCATTTCCCATTGAGTATATATATCAAAATATCATGTTGTACACCATTTTAAAAAGAAATTATATTGATCGTAAGAGACAGAGTGGTCTACGGCCATACCACCCCGAATATGCCCAATCTCATCTGATTTTGGAAGCTAAGCAGGGTTGGGCCTGGTTATTATTACTTGGATGGGAGAAAGAATGTGTTCACGAAAAAACCTATGAAAAAAATCTACATGCCAAGAACCCAGGAAAATACATTGACTAGACTGTGGTTAGGGGAGGGGGTGAGAACCAAGGCAGCTACTCGGTTATGGCTACATTCTCTCCTCTGCCCTTCTACACTCTCCTTTCTTGCCCTTCTCTTTCCTTCCCATCCCTTTTTCTCTAACTTTCTTGTTAACTTTTTTCCTTCCAGTTGGCTTTTTGTGCAGATGCCACCTTCTTTCCCTCATTTTTTGCATTTGCGTATGCTTCATCCTCACCCTGGATTGTTAACCCTCTTCTACTTAGCTTGGATGGATTCTGTCTGCTCTTTTTAGAGTCTTCTCATGTGCAGCCTTTTCCAGGTAGTTTCCTTTGATCCTCCAAGACTGAGATAAGTGACCAACCTGTGAGCTTCCATGATAGCTAGTGCTAACCATTCCATCTTAAGTCTTTTTGCTCTGTATTGTAATTGGCTGACCATTTATCCATTTTCTCCACTGCATTGTGATCCCATTAAAGGCAGGGACTATTCCTTGTACCTCCAGTGCTTTATACACAGCATGAAAAAAAAAAAAAAAAGGAAAAATTACAGACTTTTCTATTCAACATGGTATATTTTCTATTTCTTTAGATTTTAAAAATTCTTTTCCTTCAGTGTTTTTTACTTTTTCACATACAGATCCTGCACATTTATGTTAGGTATATGTGTACTTTTTTCCATGCTATTGAAGATGGTGTTTCTTCTTTCATTATTTCAGATTCAAATTTTTCATTGTTAGCATGTAGGAAATCAATTAACTTTTAAAATATTGAGCTTGCTTCCTAAAAACATGTTAATCTCTTTTTAAAAATTATTTCCAGGAGTGTTTGACAGATGATTTAAAAGTTTCCATATAAATCATGTTGTCTATGAATAAATGTCTATGCCTGTTAGATTTTTTTCCCTCTTATTTATCTAGATTGGACTTTCAGTACAAGATTGAGTAGCAGTGGTAAGATAAAACATCCCTGCCTTAGTCTCTCACTCATCTTTTATTAGATTAAGGAAGGTCCCATGTATCCCTAGTTTTTGGAAAGGTAAGTTTTCTTATTGTTGTTTATTTTGTTCTGTTTTATTTTTCTTTAAAATGAATGTGTATTCATTCATCCAGTTTTGTAACTATGTTTTTTTTTTTTTTAATTACGCTACTTTCTATAGATAAATTGAAAAGGATTTAGGATGTTGAAAACTTTCTTAAATTTATTCTTAAAAGTGCTTTTAGAATTTCACAAAAGCCTTTGTAGTTCCCTAGTTAGTGTGTATGGCAAAAATTATTTGCTTTTTAACATCCTATTTAAAAAATCCAATTAATAAAAATCAGAAGCTTGTTCTTTCAAGCAATTTTCTTCCACTAACATACTCAGGTGCTTACTTTGTGTCTCCTATAAGAGAAGTTGCAACAGCAGTTGGAAGCACATTTTGCCAAATATGTAGTTTTGAGGGCTACTATTTTATAAATGTTATAAATTTATTCTCTTTGAGCACAAATAAACGAAGTGAGTAGCATAACTATTCTGATTCTATTTATTTTAACTAATCAAGAATTGTTAACACCCGCCACACACAAATGTGACTAGATTACTTGTTTTTAATTTAAGTAGCTTGCATCAGAATAATGAAATAGAAACACAAGAGCTAGTTCCCACAGATACTAGAGTTCTTAGAATAAGATTTAGCTTTACCTTCACAGTCTCCACAGGAATAACACAGAATGAAACTCACTGAATATTAATTCATTGACTAGCTGAATATTATTTTTAACTTTTAATTTAATTAAACCTGTAACACATATATACAACACTCACACACTCAAAAATATGTGTATAACTTTTGACTCTATAGAAAGGAAAATGTTATTAAGAAAATAATAAGGGGCTTAAGATGGTAGCACTGGGTTGGGGTGGCTAGTGACTGGGGACACACTGAGGAGTTGTGGGACCACAGTGGCCACCAACTAGTGGAGTCCAGAGAATGGGGGAAGGGAGGAATAGGAGGCAGAGAAGGTGATTCCAGTAGAATTGTCAGGATTTTCTCAAAATGTGAAAATAAATGCAAGATTTTGAGAACTGACAACAAGAGGCCCATTCTGCAAGTGGACAGCTATGTCTTTGCTGGTGAATATGAAGACACTCTTGGGACCTGTGTTATATTTGAAGAAAATGTTGAAAATATACATGCAGAAGGCAATAATAAAACAGTGCTAAAATATAAATGTCATAAAATGAAGAAGCTCAGCATGATAAATCTTCTGACAGAAAAGAAGGAAGGAGAAGAAAACTTAGGTGGAATGGAATGACTGACAATCAGGAAAATGATTTCTTCTATAGACCCAAAATGAGTTGTAGCTTTCTACATAAAAATGAAGATGAAGAAGTAGGTAGCTTCAACCCCAGATAAACTTTTAGAGGTGGAAGAGCAACAGATTCAAATGGAAGACAGTTCAAATCTGAGCTATGAACAGGAGAAACCACTGCACTTGGAAATAAAGGTTTCTGGTTATATTACTGGTATCTCTTCTGTTTTTATGGAAACTTAAAATGCTGCCTTAAAAACCACTCCTAGATAAAATGGTTCCCATAATAACTAGTCATGACATTTTTGAAATTTTTATATAAAAATAATTGGCTGTGTAGCTTTCAATTGTTACTATTTTGTCATTTTTGTTGACTAAACACACATTCCCAGTTATAGCACAACTTAATATGCCAGAATCATTCAGAATCAAACAGGAATTGAACTTTAAAAAAAAAATTACTATCAATTTAATTTTCCTTTCTTCAGCAAAATCTGTCAATGAACCAAGTTCTCATAGAACTTAAGATTTTCTTTCATTCTTTCCAGGAACAGAAATTCCAAAATTACAGGGGAAAAAGAATGGAAAAAAAAATAACACTGCATGACAATGGACACTAAGTTCATAAAGAACTTCTTTTTAAAATGAAATATCATGGAAGAAAATACCATGAAAAGAATAATCCTATAAGAATTGTTTTTAAGGACAGTAAATTTAAGCCTTGGGTCTTCATGAAGATACTACAATTTATATAGAAAACTATAAATATACAAGACTCTGGGAGAAAGTCAAAATACATAATATTTAATATTCTGTAGGACTAAAAATCTTTTGAGGGGAGTGGGAAAAGGACAGCCAACTGAATCTTTGAGAATACAGAAACTATGAAAAATTCCTAGGGTCAAAACGATGCTCCAAGTGGAACCACACTTTGTGGGGGGCGGGGAACAACAAGAAACTTTAGACATATTTTTTAAAGGAAAGAAAAGGTACTGAATAAATGCAGTTCTATCCAAAAAGGAAATCTTAAATTAAGGGGAAAAGATCTGAATAGTGTAAACGAGTCTGGCTCAGGAAGGAAACTGAACAACATATCCAAGATCTGTCCATAAAAGTAATGCCAGTACATCTTTAATATTAAAGAAATAGGCTATAAAAAAGTTCAGTCTCAGAATTGGTTTTTAAAAGCTCATTTGTGCTCCTTTGTAGGTGCGTGGTACAGTTCCATAGGTTTGTTCACTTTCCAGTATTTCTCACTCACCAATTCAAAAGAAAAAGGGCCATTTAATACAGTGAAGTGGCCACTGGCTGTTGCCATATAAATGGTATACTGCTTCTCACTGGCTGTATCAAGGTTCAACTGGTTTGATTTGCCTTTGCTTTGAAGTTCTTCTAAAGCTAACCTCACAGCCAGATACTTGGATAAGTGATCAACAGTGGCGTTACCTGAAGTCTTTATGTATCTTGTCTGTACACTCTCATCTTTTTCTGTTAAGTGTGGGGTGAGGCCTGAATACTAATTCAGTTCCACTAGCACCATCCCTTACTGGATCAATTGCCACTGCTGCATTGTTATTATCAAGATCAAGCTCAGAATCATCAGATATTTTGGTCCGTTGTTCCTAGGGCCTGCCTCCTGATTGCTGTGTGTGGAGGCATTACTACAGTGTGAACTGTCACCATTATCTTCTGCTCCACTACCATTTTCAATCTGTTGTTTTCTTGCCTTTCTGCAGTCTGTTCATGGCCTGTATCATCAGTCCTTCCTCATTGCTGTGACTGAGTGCTTGCTGATTATCGTGCTTGTTGATACTGGCTAATACTCTCTCTTGATGAGCTTCATACTCATCATGACTTGGATAAATATTGCTGATGAGTGCATCAAAGTTTGGGTCTGGCCTTAGTGATCTTTTGGAAACTAGTTTGTTTCCGACAGGTAGGACATTCTTTGTTACCACTTCTAAGGGCTGTGATGATGCAGTCTGCACAAAAACGGTGCAAACACTCCTTTGTAGTCATAGTGTTCTTCAACATATCCAAACAAATTGGCACATTAATTCACTGTGTAGACTTCCAGGTGAAACCACAATTTCTAAGCTATCTGTTATTACCTCCTGAGGTGTTCGTTGTAATTCATATAAACTGAGTTCCCATGTTTTGATTAATGGTTGAGTTCCGTTTGTCTGCACAGCCTGAGACATTGCGGCTCCTGACCCAGCCAGAGGCTCCGCCGGCCGCTGTCGGAGGAAGACTTCGGTACCAGCCGCCACGGCCACCAGCGCTACGATATGGCGAGTATTGGCTTCCGCAATGGAGCTCAGTAAATTCAACATGGACCGTTCAATATTCATGAGAGACTCAGGGGGAAGCTCACTTGTCTGGCGCTGCGGGGAGGGCGGGAAGGAGTGAGCGAGCAAGGGGCGGAGGCGCGGGACGAGTACGTGCACGGCAAGGGGAGGCCGGCAGCACGAGGGACAGAATTGAACTTTTAAAAATATGGTTTAAATGACTTTAGGGACCCTTCTTTGATAACTCCTTTAAATTTGAGGTTTTACTAAAGTAAATATATATATTTTCTATTTTAACTGTTACAAATTACCACAAACTCAGTGTCTTAAAAAAGCACAAATATATTGTCTTAAAGTTTAATAGGTCGGAAATATGACATGAGTCTCATCTGAACTAAAATAAAAGTATTGTCAGGACTGCTTTCCTTTTTGGAGGCTCTGGTGGCGTAGGTAGAAGGATGAATCCATTTTCTTGCTTATCAATTGTTGGCAGAATTCAATTATTTGCATTTGAAGGATCAAGGTCCCACTTCCTTGCTGTCTGTCAGCTGAGCGACATTTCTAGTTTCTAGAGGCTGTTCACATTTCGTGGCTCATGGCTCCCTTGTTTTCAGAGCCAGCAATAGTAAGTCATGTCTCTGTCCCATTTTGAATCTTTCTTGTTACTTGGTCCATTATCCATCTCTCTGACCTACCCTCTCTGTCTTCAACTTCCACTTTTAAAGGTCTGTTTGATTACATTGGGCCCACTCAGATAATCTCCCTATTTTAGGATCTGTAACCTTAATTCCATCTGCAAAGTCTCATTTGCCATCTAACTTAACATAAGCAGGCATAAAACCAGGGATTAGGGCTTGGAAATCTTTAGGTGCCGTTTTTCAGTCTACCACAATAAGTATTTTATCTAGGAATAGAAAAGAATTTTAAAGTGCTTAAGGATAAAGGTACAATTCTCAATATGTCAGTTCCGATTTCACTCCTTTCCCACTTAATGAAGATTATTGGAACTAAACTGTAGTAGTTATTTTATTATGACGGTAACCTAAATCTGTGCTAATTTGTATTTTTAAGTAAATTATCACAAGCTGTGATGCTTTGTAATAGATTAGGTTGTAAAAAATTGCCAATATGCAATTGTTTCTGATGACAAAACCCACCAATTTCATACAGTTTAACCTAGAACTAATAAGTTAAAATGCATCTTATACTAATTACATCTCACAATTGATGGAGATATAACTATTTTACAGGTTAGAGAATTAATGTTCCAGAACAATAATTTATTTGAAAAGTTTTACTATTTAATTGGAAAACAGCTCGACAAAAAGCATTTTCAAATCATAAGCACATGTATTTTCTCAGTTTTTATGACTTTTTAGTCTCACCTTTTTAATCAAAAGCTCATTTTTTCCACCATGTGCAGGTGTAGGAGAGATTTCTAATTGCTCAGCCCAATATCTGTTCTTCCTTTATCTCTTTGTAACATAATCTGTGAATTTATTCAGGTTAGCAATATACCCGACTTTTCTTGCAGATACCTGTGACCATATGACTAAGTTTTGGGTATCATCATGGACTTAGAAGTGTTGAGTGATGCTTCAGGGAAGTTTCCTATGCCTTCTCTTTGTTCTTCATGGAACATGATTATGGTGGCTAGAAGTCTAGCAGGACTCTTGGACTTTAAAGAAATCTTGGAAACAGAAGCCATTAGTGGCAGAGCAACAAGATAGAAGATTGGGTCCTGATACTGTGAGACTGACCTGGACTGCTATTAGTTAAAGGTTAGCAAACTCTTTCACTTTCTACCTGGTTAAAATGACTTTGAGTTTTCCTTTCAGCACTAGTTCTCCAGATGCCTGCTAAGCAATATAATAATGAAATGTCAGCTGTGATACTAAGCAATATTGTTTATGATTGAAAATGACCCCTAATTGGTAAATATATCTGGACCAGGAAGACTGTGACAAGTACTATACATGCCCATTGGAAAAGATGGGTTTTGGAATTCCTTAAATGTGATGTTGCTTATTGCAAAGATCCCTAGAAGCTAAACTTATTGTTTCAAAAGATAGTTGTTCTTATACAACATGAAGCTTCTAAACCAGGTGGTTTCTGTACCAATCTAGATGATCTGGTTTACTTATACCTGAGCTCATGCTTGCAAAAGTGTAGTAAAGACTCCTGCTGTTGTTGTGCTCTTTCTTGTTTGTATTCTGCAAGATTAAGTAAGCCTGGTGAAAAGTTGGGTCCCGTAGACTCATTGGGTCTTATGAGCATGAACGTCATTCCAAACCTGTAACTACTGCTGCCGTTCAGAGAGAGAAGGCATTGCTTCTGCCTATCTCTGGCCTTCTTTTATGTGAGAGCGAAATAAAGTTCTCTCCCTTTAAATCACTTAACAGCACCACTTAATCCTAATTGATATGTATGTATTTTAGAAAACGTGAAAAATGTAAAAAAATGCATAAAGTAGAAGATTCTTGAGATTTGTAATCTTGCAAAAGAAACTGATCTAGATTATGATGTAGTTCTACATTAAATTGAAGAGAAAAATAAAGTCTCAAATTCAGAAAAAATAGAAAATCATAAGGAGAAATATATTTGCTATTCATTAGGTGGAAGTGGGTTATCATAATGGTCTTCATCTTCATTGTCTTCACCTTGAGTAGGCTGAGTAGGAGGCAGAAGAGAAAGGGTTGGTCTTGCTGGTCTAGGGTGGTAGAGGTGGAAGAAAATTCATGTATAAATAGGCCTGCAAGTTCAAGCGTATGTTATTCAGTTTTTCTCTTCCACCCACTTCTATAAGATTCTTAAAAAGTAGACAAAGTAAACAACATAAATCTTTTTTTGCAGACAATTCATGAGCAAAACATCAGATCTTCTGCTTCTAAAATGTTAGTTCTCTCAATAATTTATTTTAAATGTAAGTAGAAGATTAGATGCTCAACAAAGTAAAATTGGATATAATTAATTTTATAGGTTAATTTGACTTTAACTAATTTAAGTTTGAATGATTAGAAAGTTTTTAGTTTTTTGGGATTCTTTTCCAGAAGTGCCCTCATTTGAAATTATTTCTAAAATTGTGTTTTATTTCCTCTGAGCCTCTATTATAATATCTTTATACGCTTTGTCTTATATCCTCATATTTTCTCAGCCAATCATTCCAAAGTGATATATTTGGAACCCATTATTAGTATTCCTGCTTGATTTTACAATTATTGCCATTATTAATTTCAGCAATATAAAATTTAGCATAAGAAATTGACAACTAATCAAGATGAATTGTTTCAGATTCTGGCACATTGAAAACCTTGAGTATATATTCATTTGGATATTACAGATTTAAGGTGTGCAACTTTCATTAATATCTGGTAATACCTTTTCTTATATTCCAGGTATTGGAGTTGACATCCATAACACAGAGTGATCTAGCTGAGCATCAAAAAACATAAGACAATTTAATTTACACACAAAGAGTTTTACTGTGTTCACCAGGTAACTAATCAGGTTTGTTGTGTGACAAAGAGTTGGCAGTTGAAACTTTTTTTATCTATTAACATGCATTTTTAAAATGTTATGTATTGTCAGAACTATTTCACAACATACCAAATATAATGGGAACCAGGCAGAAAAACAAGTTTCACCTATCTATATTCCATACAACTTGGGTCAGAAAGGTAATGGAGGCCAGAGGAATTTTTTTTAATGATGCTTGCCCAATGCCTTAGATTTCACTAAAACCCTTATTGTGAGAAATTAAAGGCTCCATTTGTCTTTTAAGAATTCAAATATGTGCAACATGGGGTGAGTCTTAAAGGACTTAGAAAGTTTGGAACATTAAAGAGGTGTTTATTGCAACATAGTAAAGCTAAATTCCAAGCCATGGCCTCCTTTTTTTATTTCCATGTCCCTACCAGCACTACTGAGAAGCACAGCTGTCCCTACATAGGAAGAAAAAAGATGTGACTTAGATGTGATGAAAATTTTTAAAGGGTGTCTCTATCTTTATCTGTGTTGGATATCACCCATAAATCCTTTGTATCCATGCTTCACCTATGTTCCAGGGACTGATTTATATGAATCACACAAAAATACCCCCATGTCCTCTGGCTTTGGATTGGTTTTGATTAATGGAAAGTGCTGGTAGGAGATCAGAAGGAGTGGGAAGGATGAGGATAGCAGATATATTCTCTTGGTCTTCTCCCTGCAGACTTCCTGGATTGGCTGCGTCCTTTGACTAAAGGTCATAGCTTCTATCAGGATGCTGTCCCCACACAAATCCAATTCTTCCTTTTATTTCCATTAACCATTTCTTCCCCTTGCCCATTCAGTTTTAAGGAAGTAACCTACTCTTTCACTCCCACCCTCATAATACTAACCCCAGATTCTTGTATTATGTGGTTTTGCTACTACATGCTTGCTACTTTGTAAATAGTCCATTTACTAAACTCCCTTCAAATTATTTAATTTGAGTTAATCAGTTGCTTTCTGCTAGCACTCTGATATATTGTTTTCTGATAGTCTCTGACATTCTGTCTTGAGAGATTTATTCTTTTGGCTTTTACTTTACCACTAGAATAATACTGTTAGAAACTTCAAATAAATTACCAACCATTTACATATCCATATAAAATCTATTTTTTCTGATTTAACAACTCATCATGTCTGATGTTATTCAAAGAAGAGCTATAAAATAATTTATCAATAGTCTGTTGACAGAGTATATATATTATTCACGTTTATATTTTGTTGTTGGAGACAGTATGTGTAGTGGTTAAAAGTCATCATCTGGATTTTAATCCTGGTTCTATTGCTTATTACTCATGTAACTTTGGATAATTATCTTACCATCCTGAATTTTAGCTACATTATCTGGGAAATGAGAGTAATAACAGTACTTATCTACTGGGGCTTCTATGACGGCTAAATAACCTATTCATTTAACATAGTGCCCGGTAATTTCAATACATGATGACTATTATTAACACTTAGCATATTTATAGCATATTAATTCATCTCAGAATCCATTCTTATATCCATCCATTCAATAAATTTTCAGTTCTTATTATGTATTGGGCACTATATTTTGCCTTTATGCCTGAGATAAAATGTTGAAGAAAACTACAAAAGATTCATATCTACATGTAACATAAGATTTAGATCTAGAGGCAAAACAACATGGAAAAATAAATGTAATCACAAATTATAGTCACAAATAAATGCAAAACTGGGATAAACATTATGCAGGAAAAAATGGAGTATAGTATCATATGATCAAATCACAGGGACAGTCTATCGCTGAAGGAAGAGTAGAAGCCAAATAAACAGAGAAGAGAGATCCAAACAGAGAGCAAAGCAAGTGCAAATATCGTAGGGGAAAAAGAAAAGATGGTAAATCTGAGTAACTAAGAAAAACCCAACTAGCTATAGAGAAGAGAAAAATCAAGGTCGAAATGTAGCTAAGGGGTTAAAAAGTATAAGGCCTTTCATGGAATGTTAATACTTTTGTTTTCATCTTGATAGGAATAGAAAGCTGCTGAAGGTTTTAAATATGTTTGTGAGTGTTTCCCTAACTATATTTTGGGAAAAAAAGCATTCTAATCAACTGCATTGTGGTGATGTAAGATGGATGTAGATAGATCAGTGAGAAGGATATTGTAGTATTTCAGAAAAGAGATGGTGGTGACTTGGATTAGAGTGTTGGTAGTGGAGACTGAAAAAAGTGGATGAATTCAAAAGGTAAAAATAGCTGAACTTGGTGGTGGATTTGATACAGAGTAAACGTTTCAAGGATTACCCCAAGTTTCCTGATTTGTGGAATTGGATGGATGGTTGCATATTCAAAGTTGGAGCACACTTAATAAGAACCAAGTTGGCAGTAGAGATATCACATCCAAGCATTCCTGTTTGGATAGGTTTTGTGTAAATTAATTTGAAAAAATAAAGAAAATATGTCAAGTTTCAAACATTCAATAGTTACTAGAGATTTACTGATATTCCATATTTTGTATGGGGATAAATAATGATCTTTATGGATTTCTTCCAAATCTTTGGTTTAATCCTGGTTTCACCACTAACTGAATATGTGTTCTGCTGCAAGACATTTACCTTTCTTGAGCTTTAGGTCTCTCAACTGCAAAATAAGAGGTTGAATTAGATGATCTACAAAAATAAAGTTCCAGCACTCTCTAAAATACTCTGATTTTTATAAAAGTTAATAAGCAAGCCAGGGACAAAAGCCAAGTGTGATAGCTTTATATTATAATCATACAATTCTTCTTCATTTTATTCTCTAAGTGTATTATGCTTCCTCTTTATATTCTAATCATACAATTCTACTTCCTCTTATTCTCTAAAAGTTAATTGCTATTAAATACTTCAAATTAAGAACAAAGTACAATAGCAACTGGTGTATGATAACCAGACTTATTAAAACCAATAACTTTATTAATATAAATAAAATAGGTGGCAATCGTAGATCAAACTTTGGGAGACTAAAGTGGTCTGCCTTGTGTGTTGCTTTTATTAGCAGCAATAATTCTACTCAACTAATTATTCCTTAATTTCCATTTCACTTCTCTTATTTCAGATACTATCATCATTATTATTATTAGTGTTACTATATCTATAGTTTTATTTCTTATTTCCAAAATTGACTTGAGGAAACTAACAGTATCTTGGTGCAATATAATTTTTTTAATGAAAGAAAATACGTGTAGTATGTATGGAGGAAAGGGTAGCACAAGTTTCAAACAGTTCCCTAAGTGAATATAATTACTGTGAGTAAACATTAAGCTTCGGTGAATTTCTTGAAAAACACAACAGAGAAAAATGTGAGCAGTTAGATAATATTGTCTCATCAAAGGAAACATGTCTGCATTCTAGGAACAAATTTTCTCTCTTGAACTAAATTTTAAATGGAATGATTTGCATAGCTTCTTAGACTGGGTTCACTGAAAAACGCCATAGTACTTTTCTGTATTTCTAGCAAATAAATATGTCCAAACATTAGAAAATAGTGAAGCTATGGTGGGTGATGAAAAGCAACAGAATATGTGTTACTGGGTGTCCACTAGGTGTGCTGTACTATGTGTTTTATGTTTATCATCATATTTTATCTTCACCAATTTCCTATGAGATAGATATTGTTTCCAATTTAAATAGGGGAGTCCTGAGGCTTGCAGATATTAAGTGTCCATAGCCAACATTACAGGTATTTACATTCTTTGGTGTGTTAAGTGTCAGATTTGAAAGTGTTGATTCATACTGATTTCTAGAGATTACTGTTCATGGTGCTAGTTTCATGCTCCTTGCAGGTCTTAGACTATACTGCCTCAATGCCACACTTGTGACATAGGAATATGGGAGAGGTTTTGGTCCTAGGTTCCAGTTTTTCTAGTTGTGCATTTGTAGGGGCCAAGGGAAAACTTCCCCTTTGCCCTCTAAAAGTTTACTAAAAAATCATCTGACAAAAGGTAGATTAATAGGAATAATTTCATACAAACATTAGCATGCACAGAGGTAAATCACAGAGTGATTACCAAATATCCCTATGTATAGAGGCACATATACCCTATTTCTTGGGGGAAGGGAAATGGGAATGGGGTGTGGATGATTTTAGGGTATAGTAAATACTTTTGGGGGATAATTTAATTGGCTTGAAGCCTGGGACAAAGTCTGTTGAACCTGCAGAACACACAATGATTTGTCATGAAAGTCTTCCTGAGTGTGTTGACAGACTTTAGTCTTTCTTCCTGTGATACGAGTTCAGTTAATAATAACTCAGAGAAGAACCAGAGATTATTTTTTCTTTTATGGAAGGTCTAGACATTAGGCAGATAAAGGAACTTCTGAGAACAATGCCATCCTGTGCTTTGAGAGAGACCGAGTACTGGGGGGACGGAGGGGAAGCTCAGAAAGATCCTGAGGCTTTTTCTTCACTTCAGCATGTCAAAGTGCTATAATTTGAGGTAAAAGTTACCAAACCTCAACACATCCAACCCATGTAAGTTGCTGTGATCTCCTGAGGATGTGGCCACCATTTTGTACTTAGGTTCCATGGATACCTACTGAACCCCCATTCTGAAACTAGTCTCTGGAAACTTTTCTTCTTCTCCTCTATTTGACCTTATGTGTCACTTTTCTCTTTCTTCTGTCACTTAGGGACAAGGAGATTCTTTCTTGCTTGTGTTTAGGCTTTTACAAAGGATTCTGCCTCCTATGTTGCAAAAAAAATCTGGTCTCCTGATTGAAATAGAGTGGAAGAAAGCCCAAAAAGTATATTTGTCTCAAGCAATATCCTATAATACTAGCAAATAGCTAGTGAAAAGCCAGAAAGAAAACTTAGACATATCTTTAAAAAAAAAGTATGTATATTACACCAGTATTGCACAGAGCTTCAATGCATGGCCTTACAAGTTAAATAGAAATGGCTTCGGATTCTGGTTCTACCACTTAATAGGTTTCTGACCTTGGGTAAGCTATCCACCCTTTCTGCACTTCTTCTTATCTTTTTTCCAAAATGGAAATATACAATGTTTGCATAACTAGATAATTTCTAGGATTAGAGATCAAAGACATAATGTGCTGAGGGCAGGGTCCAGTACATAGTAAAAGTTTGAGCATTAGAATATTCCAAAGTAACTTTTCCAATTAAAGTGCATGAGAGATAAGCCATACACAAAAGTTTGCTCAAAATGATTCAAATAACTAAACATAAGCACTAAAATCATAAAACTGTTAGAATAAAACATAGGAAAAAAGCTTTATGATATCAGAGTTGGCAATAATTTATTATATATGGCACCAAAAACATAGGCAACAAAAGAGAAAACAGATAAATTGGGTTGGGCACCATGGCTCATGCCTGTCATCTTAGCATTTTACGAGGCTGAGGTGCAATGATCACTTGAGCCAAGGAGTTTGAGACCAGCCTGGGCAACACAATAACTCATCTCTACAAATGATTTAAAAATTAGCTGGGTGTGGTGGCATGCCCCTGTGGTCCCAGTTACTCAGGAGGCTGAGGTGGGAGGATCCCTTGAGTCCAGGAACCTGAGGCTGCAATGAGCTGTGGTTATGCCACTGTACTCCAACCAGGGTGACAGAGCAAGACTGGTCTCAAAAAAAAAAAAAAAAAAAAAAAGATGAATTGGACTTTATCAAAATTCAAAATTTTAGCTCATCAAAGGACAGCATCAAAAGAGTAAAAATATAGGACTTCTGTCAAGATGGCTGAATACGAACAGCTCCAGAGTGCAGCTCCTAGTGAGAGAGATGCAGAAGGCAAGTGATCTCTGCATTTCCAACCAAGGTACCAGGTTTATTTCATTGGGACTGGTTGGACAGTGGTTGTAGCACAAGGAGGGAGAACTGAGGCAGGGCTGGGCACTGCCCCACATGGGGAGTACAACTGACTGGAGGACTGGGGACTCTACCCCCTTGGCATTCTGGTTCAGATACTGCGCTTCTCCCATAGCCGTTGCAACCCACAGTCCAGGAGAACTCCACCAGACCAAAAAGCGCCATGAGTTACCAACACAGATCTGAGTGACAGCTTGGGCCAGCCCAGCTCTGCAAGTCATCAGCACAAAACTGGGCAGAACTTTTCACTAGCACTGAGACTGCCTGCAGGATGGATCAACCCACCCCCCAGAAAGAGGAAGAGCTGAAAGCAGGGAGACAGGTGATCCAGCTTGGCAGATTCCACCCCCACAAAGACCAACAAACTGAAGCCCTCACGCTTGAGAGTTTCTAAGCCAGCACATCAGTTCGAGCTAGACCTGGGACGATAGACCACGGTGGGGGGAGGGCATCCACCATTGCGAAGGCAAGTCTAATCTCACCTGTGTAAACAAATGCCAGAGGAAGCCTATACAGCAGCCAGGCTGAGTCCAAGGCAGCCCAGCAGCCCCTCTGCAGGCAGACAAGGGACAGACTGCCTCCTCAAGTGGCTCACTGACCACTGTATAACCAAAAAACAAAACAAAACAAAACAAAAACAAAAACAATGTCTCGTACAGCAGAGAGGCCTGTTAGAAGGAAAACTAAAAAACAAAAAGAAGTAGCTTCAACATCAACAGAAAGGAAGTCCACTCAGAGACCCCATCCCAAATCACCAACTTCAAAGACCAAAGGTAGATAAATCCACAAAGATGGGAAGAAACCAGTGCAAAAAGGATGAAATCAATAAAGACCAGAACACCTCTCCTCCTCCAAGGGATTGCAATTCCTCAACAGCAAGGGAACAAAACAGGGTGGAGGATGAGTTTGAGGAATTGACAGAAGCAGCCTTTAGAAGGTGGGTATCAACAAACTTCTCTGAGCTAAAGGAACATGTTCTAACCCAATGCAAAGAAACTAAAAACCTGGAAAAAAGGTTAGACAAAATGCTTACTAGAATAACCAGTGTAGAGAATAACATATAAAACTTGATGGAGTCGAAAAACACAGTACAAGAACTTCATGAAGCATACACAATTTTCAATAGCCAAATCGATGAAGCAGAAGAAAGGATATCAGAGAATGAAGATCAACTCAATGAAATAAAATGAGAAGGCAAAATTAGAGAAAAAAGAGTGAAAAGAAATAAACAAAGTCTTCAAGAAATATGGGATTATGTGAAAAGACCTAATCTACACTTGATCGGTGTATCTCAATATGACAGGGAGAATAAATCCAAGCTGGAAAACACTCTTCAGGATATTATCCAGGAGAACTTCCACAACCTAGGCCAACATTCAAATCCAGGAAATACAGAGAACACCACAAATATACTCCTTAAGAAGAGGAATCCCAAGGGACATAATTGTCAGATTCACCAGGGTTGAAATGAAGGAAAAAATGCTAAGGAAAGCCAGACAGAAGGTTGGGTCACCCACAAAGGGAAGCCCATCAGACTCACAATGGATCTCTCGGAGAAACCAAACAAGCCAGAAGACAGTGGGGGGCCAATATTCAGCATCCTTAAAGAAAAGAACTTTCAACCCACAATTTCATATCCAGCCAAACTAAGCTTCATAAGTGAAGGAGAAATAATATTCTTTACAGACAAACAATTCCTGAGAGATTTCGTTGCCACCAGACCTGCCTTACAAGAGTTCCTAAAGGAAGGACTAAATATGGAAAGGAACGACCAATACCACCCACTGCAAAAATGTACCAAATTGTAAAGACCATTGACACAATGAAGAAACTGCATCTAGTAATGGTCAAAACAACCAGCGAGTAACAAAATTGCAGGATCAAAACCACACATAACAATATTAACATTAAATGTAAATGGCCTAAATGCCCCAATCAAAAGACACAGACTGGCAAACTGGATAAAAAGTCAAGACCCATCAGTGTGCTGGATTTGGGAGACCCATCACATGTACAAAGACACACATACAGTCAAATTAAATGGATGGAAGATTTACCAAGCAAATGGAGAGCAAAGAAAAGCAGGGTTTGCAATCCTAGTCTCTGATAAAATGGACTTTAAACCAACAAAGATGAAAAGAGACAAAGAAGGGCATTACATAATGGTAAAAGGATCAATGCAACAAGAAGAGCTAACTCATCCTAAATATATATGCAACTAATACAGGAGCACCCAGATACATAAAGCAAGTTCTTAATGACCTACAAAGAGACTTAGACTCCTGCACAATAGTAGTGGGAGACTTTAACACTCCACTTTCAATATTAGACAGATCAAAGAGACAGAAAATCAACAAGGATATCCAGGACTTGAACTCACATCTGGACCAAGTGGACCTAACAGACATCTACAGAACTCTCCACCCCAAATCCACAAAATATACATTCTTCTCAGCACAACATTATACTTACTCTAAAATTGACCACATAATTGGAAGTAAATCACTCCTCAGCAAATGCAAAAGAATGGAAATCATAACAACCAGACTCTCAGACCACAGTACAATCAAATTAGAATTCAGGATTTGGAAATTCACTCAAAACTGCCCAACTACATGGAAACTGAACAACTGGCTCGTGAATGATGACTGGATAAACAATGAAATGAAGGCAGAAATAAAGATGTTCTTTGAAAACAATGAGAACAAAGACACAATGTACCAGAATCTCTGGGACACATTTAAAGTGGTGAATTTATAGTAATATATGCCCACATCAGAAGTGAGGAAAGATCTAAAATCAACACCATGTCGTCAAAATTGAAAGAGTTAGAGGAGCAAGATCAAAAAAACTCAAAAGCTAGCAGAAGACAGGAAATAACTAAGATCAGAGCGGAACTGAAGGAGATAGAGACACAAAAAAACCCTTCAAAAATTAATGAATCCAGGAGCTGGTTTTTTGAAACGATCAACAAAATAGACAGACCACTAGCCAGACTAATAAGAAGAAAAAAAGAGAAAAATCAAATAGATGCAATAAAAAACAATAAAGGGGGAAATCACAACCCATTCCACAGAAATAAAAACTACCATCAGAGATTACTACAAACAACTCTATGCACATAAACCAGTAAATCTGAAAGAAATGGATAAATTCCTGGACACTTGCATTCTCCCAAAACTAAACCAGGAAGAAGTTGAAACCCTAAATAGACCAATAACAAGGTCTGAAGTTGAGGCAGAAATTAATACCCTACCAACCAAAAAAGACCAGGTTCAGATGGGTTCACAGACAAATTCTACCAGATGTACAACGGGGGTGGTACCATTTCTTCTGAAACTATTCCAGGCAATACAAAAAGAGGGTTTCCTCCCTAACTCATTTTATGAGACAAACACCATCCTGATACCAAAACTCAGCAGAGACTCAACAAAAAAAGAAAATTTCAGTCCAATATCCATGATGAACATTGATGCAAAAATCTTCAATAAAATACTGGCACACCCAATGCAACAGCACATCAAAAAGTTTATTCATTACAATCAAGTAGGCTTCATCCCAGGGATGCAAGGCCAGTTCAACATATGCAAGTCTATAAATGTAATCCACCACATAAACAGAACCAAAGACAAAAACCACATGATCATCTCAGTAGATGCAGAGAAGGCCTTTGACAAAATTTAACAGCGCTTTATGATAAAAACCCTCGATAAACTAGATATCAATGGAATGTATATCAAAATATAAAGGATATTTACGACAAACCCACAGCCAATATCATACAGAACAGGCAAAAACTGGAAGCATTCCCTTTGAAATCTGGCACTGGACAAGGATGTCTTCTCTTACTACTCCTATTCAATATAGTATTGGAGGTTCTAGCCATAGCAATCAGGCAAGAAAAAGAAAGAAAGGGTATTCAATTAGGAAAAGAGGAAGTCAAATTGTCTCTATTTGCAGATGACATGATTGTATATTTAGAAGACCCTATCATCTCAGTTCAAAATCTCTTTAAGATGATGAGCAACCTCAGCAAAGTCTAGGATACAAAATCAATGTGCAGAAACCACAAGCATTCCTATACACCATTAACCCACAGAGAGCAAAGTCATGCACAAACTCTCATTCACAATTGCTACAAAGGGAATAAAATACCTAGGAATACAACTAACAGAGAATGTGAAGGACCTCTTCAAGGAGAACTACAAACCACTGCTCAAGGAAATAAGAGAGGACACAAACAGATAGGAAAACATCCCATGCTCATGGTTAGGAAGAATCAATATTGTGAAAATGGTCATACTGCCCAGAGGAATTTATAGATTCAATGCTGTCCCCATGAAGATAACACTGACTTTCTTCACAGAACTGGAAAAAAACACTTTAAACTTCATATGGAACCAAAAGGGAGCCCACATAGCCAAGACAATTCTTAAGCAAAAAGAACAAAGCTGTAGGCATCACACTACCTGACTTCCAACTATACTACAAAGCTACAGTAATCAAAACAGCATGGTACCAGTACCAAAACAGAGATATAGAACAATGGAACAGAACAGAGGCCTCAGAAGCAATGCCACACATCTACAGCTGTGTGATCTTTGACAAACCTGACAAAAGCAATGGGGAAAGGATTTCCCTGTTTAATAAATGGTGTTGGGAAAACTGGCTAGTCATGTGCAGAACATGGAAACTGGACCCCTTCCTTACACCCTACACTAAAATTAACTCCAGATGGATTGAAGACTTAAATATAAGACCTAACACCATAAAAACTCAAGAAGAAAACCTAGGCAATACCATTCAGGACATAGGCATAGGCAAAGACTTCATGACTAAAACACCAAAAGCAATGGCAACAAAAACCAAAATAGACAAATGGGATCTAATCTTAAGAATTTCTGGACAGCAAAAGAAACAATCATTAGAGTGAACCAGCAACCAACAGAATGGGGGAAAAAATTTGGCAATCTACCCATCCGACAAAGAGCTAATATCCAGAATCTACAAAGAACTAAAGCAGATTTACAAGAAAAAGCAAACAAACCCATTCAAAAGTGGGTGAAGGTTATGAACACTTTTCAAAAGAAGACATTTATGAGGCCAGCAAACATGAAAAAATGCTCATCACTGGTCATTAGAGAAATGCAAATCAAAACCACATTGAGATACCATCTCATGCCAGTTACAATGACAAGCATTAAAGAATTTGGAGACAACAGATGCTGGAGAGGATTCAGAGAAATAGGAACACTTTTACCCTGTTGGTGGGAGTGTAAATTAGTTCAACCATTGTGAAAGACAGTGTGGCGATTCCTCAAGGTTCTAGAATAGAAATACCATTTGACCCAGCCATCCCATTACTGGGTATATGCCCAAAGGATTATAAATCATTCTATTATAAAAACACATGCACACATATGTTCATTGCAGCACTGTTTACAATAGCAAAGATCTGAACCAACCCAAACGCACATTGATTGTAGACTGGACAAAGAAAATGTGGCACATATACACCATGGAATACTATGCAGCCATAAAAAACGATGAGTTTGTGTCCTCTGTAGGGACATGGATGAATCTGGAAACCATCATTTTCAGCAAACTGACAAAAGAACAGAAAACCAAACACTGCATGCTCTCACTCATAGGCGGGTGCTTAACAATGAGAACACATTGGCGCAGGAAGGGGAACATCACACACGGGGGTATGTTGGGGGATGGGGGTCTAGGGGAGGGACAGTGGGGGGGGCAGGGAGGCTGGGGAGTGATAACATTGGGAGAAATGCCTGATACACGTGACGGGGGGATGGAGACAGCGAACCATCATGGCATGTGTGTACTTGTGCAACAATTCTGCAAGATCTGCACATGTACCCCAGAACTTAAAGTACAATTAAAAAAAATAGTAAAAATATGAGCCATGGATTGAAAAAAATATAAATCAAATATCTGATAATGGATTAATATTCAGAATATATATGAAACTCCTGTAACTCAGCAACTAAATAATGAATAGCCTGATTTTAAATTAGGCAAAATATTTTAATAAACATTTCTTAAAAGACAGGAAAGAGGCTTACCATCATTAGTCACTAGAGAAATGCAAGTCAAAACCACAATGAAATATTAACTCATACTGATTATGGTGTCTACTATCAAAAAATGAAAGAAAACAACAAAATAACAAGTGTTGGTGAGAATGTAAGGAAACTAGAACTTTATGCATTACTGGTGGAAATGTAAAATGATATAGCCACTGTAAAAAACTATGGTAGTTCATCAATTAACACAGAATTGGCATATAATCCAACAATTTCACTTCTAGATATATACCCAAAATACTTAAAAGTGATAAACCAAAAAGGTATTTGTACAGTCATATTCATAGCATCATTATTTACAATAGCCAAAAGGTGGAAACAATCCAAGTATCTTTCAACTAATGAATGAATAAACAAAATGTGGGATATATATACACAAAGGAATATTATTTAGCCTTAAATGGGGATGAATTTCTGATGCAAGCTACAACATGAATTTATATTGATTACATTGGGTGAAATGAAATAAGCCAGTCACAAAAATACAAATATTTTGTGATTCCACTTACATCTGGTACCTAGAAGCATCAAATTCATAGAGACATAAAGTGGAATGGTTATTTCCAGAGGCTAAATAGAAAAGGAAATGGGGAGTTGTTGCTTAATGGTATCGAGATTCAGTTTTGGGAAGATAAAAATATTCTGGAGATGGATGGTGGTGATATTGTACAACAATGTGAATGAATTTAATACCACAGAGCTGTACACTGACAAATGGCTCAAATTGTTAATTTTATATTATGTTCATTTAATCACAGTAGAGGAAAATAAGAGCTTAGCAACTCTCAAGAATCATAGGCAGAAATATTGTCTCCACTAAGAGAACAGCAAGTTCAATTTCAATGACAACTCAAGATGCATTAACAGTAACTGCAAAATGACCTACAATAACTCCAATACATGCTACAAATTCAAGTGTGTGTTCATATGAATTAAGGTTAGATTTATGATCGATTAGGAAATTCCCATCTTACTTCCGTTGTCACTTGTCAATTTCAGCCTTTTATTCTGACAGAGAACACGTTTCTTTCATGGAATATTTTGGCCTTTAACTGTTATTTCTGCTTAATGTCATAGATCTTCTGGTAAACCTGGGAATTACCTAATCTGTAAGTTATTTTTAACACATGTACATTTAAGATTAGCCTTAGGCAAGATTGTTAAGTAGGAGAGGTTTTTCTTTAATCTACTTTTTAAAATCTTTTCCCTGTTGGCAGAGACCTAACTTGCAACAGTTGAGACAGGATATGGGATTTTCTTGATTACTCCTCTATCAGTACAGATTTATTTTCTGTCACACTTTAGAAAACAAAACACATGCAAGGATTCAAAGTAATTTAATATTTAGTAATTTTTCAAAATATTTTCCATACTTGATATGGTTTGGATTTTGACATGAGCTTTTACTCTTTATCCCTAACAGATTATATGACAATTTCAAGAAACCTATGAGGGGCAAATGGAAGATAAACTTTTTGTTGCACACTTCACATTACATTAAGGCTGCTCTCTACTACATATCGATGTGAATCTGAGGTTATATAAAATACTGTTTGGTTTTTCTCAGAAACACAATGGGGATGTGAATGAGGAGCAAGATGGTGGAGTAGAAAGCTCCACTGATTGTCTCCTCCAGAAGGACAGCAAATTAACAACTATCTACAGAGACAAAACACCTTCATAAGAACCAAAACTCAATAACTAGCATTGCCACAGGGTGGTTCAATCACCAAGTGGGTTCTTGGGGGTCCCTGAATCTAGGACTTGACTCTTGCACGACATTTCTGGAACTGCCCAGGGCCAGAGGGGGAGCCCCCTGCCCTGAAGGGTGAGTCCCAGGCAAGGCAACATTTAATAGATGCTGATATAAGAGACCATGGGCCTTAAGGGAACATTGGTGATAGTCTGGCAGCATACCTTGTGGCTGGGGTGGTGGTGGGTACAAGGTGAGATTCCTCTGCCTTTGGAAAGAGGAGGGAAGAACGATGTCTTGTGGTTTGAATGTCATCTCAGCCACAATACAATAGAACATCTGGTAGACTTCTAAGGTTTTTGACTCTAGACCCTGACTCTGGATGGCATATCTAACCCACCCAGGGCCTGAGGAACTCATCATCCTGAAGGGAAGGACACAGCCCTGGCTGGTTTTGCCACTGCTGATTGTAGAGCCTCAGGGACTTGAGCAAATGTAGGCGGTAGTCAGGGAGTAATTGCAGCAAACCTTGGAGAAGACCCAACACTATGCTGGCTTAATCTCTGACTTACTGTAGACATAGTTGTGGTGGCCACAGGGGTGCCTATGTCACCCCACACCCAGTGTTAATGGCTCAGAACAGTGAGACTGTATATTTGAGAGAAATTAAGCAGAGAGAACAAGAGCCCTTGTCTGGTAATCTAGAGAATTGTCCTGGATCTTGTCCAAGACCATCAAGGCAGTACCTCTAGAAGTCTGCAAGACCCACAGTATTACTCAATTGGGGTACATCCTAAAGCAGACACAACATGGAACACAACACCCAAGTCCTTTCAAATATCTGGAAAGCCTTCCCAAGAAGGGTGGGTAAAACAAATCTAGACAGTGAATACTTCAATAAATACCTAAGTCTTCAATGCCCAGACACAGAAAATTTTTTTTACTAGCATTAACACCATACAGCAAAACTTTACCTCACCAAATGAACTAAATAAATCACCAGGGACCAATCCTGGAGAAAGACAGATATGTGACCTTTAGGACAGGGAATTCAAAATAGCTGTGTTGAGGAAACAAACAAAAAAAAATTAGGAGAACACAGAGAAGGAATTCATAATTCTAACAGATAAATTTTAAAAAGAGATTGAAATAATTAAAAGGAATCAATAAAAAATTCTGGGGTTGAAAAATGCAATTGACATACTGATGAATGCACCAGAGTCTTTTAATAGCAGAATGGATCAAGCAGAAAAAAGAATTAGTAAGCTTGAATACAGGCTAGTTGAAAATACACAGAGGAGACAAAAGAAAAAAATAATTTAAAAACAAAAACAATGCAGCACACCTACAGGATCTAGAAAAACAGCTTCTAGAAAATAGCTTCAAAAGGGCAAATCTAACAGCTATTGGCCTTAAACTTTAGGAACAGAAAGAGATGGGGAAGAAAGTTTATTCAAATGGATAATAACAAAGAACTTCACAAACCAAAAGAAAGATATCAACAAGAAGGTTATAGAACACCAAGCACATTTAACCCAAAAAAGACGACCTCAATGTATTGAATACTCAAATTTTTAACAGTCAATATTAAGGAAAGGATCCTAAAAGTGGCAAGATGAAAGAAACAAATAACATACAATGAAACTCCAGTAAGTCTGGAAGTAGATGTTACAGCAGAAATTTTACAGGCCAGGAGAGAACACATGACATAAACCTCTGAAGGAAAAAACTTTTACTCTAGAGTAGTGTATTTGGCAAAAATATCCTTCAAACATGAAGCAGAAAAAAGACTTTCCAAGACAAACAAAAGCTGAGGGATTTCATCAATGCCAGACCTGTCCTACAAGAAATGCTAAAGGATGTACCTCAATCAGAAAGAAAAGACATTAGTGAGCAATAAATAATCAACTGAAGTTATGAAACTCACTGGTTATAGTAAGTACACAGAAAAATATGGTATATTATGAAACTGTTACTGTGGTGTGTAAACTATTCTTATCATAAGTAGAAAGACTAAATGGTTAGACATGGTACAATCATATATAAATAGAAACAACAAAAAGTTTAAAAGCGGGCTATGAAGTTTAGGTGTAGAGTCTTCATTAGGTTTTATTTGTTTGCTTGTTTATATAAAGAGTTTTAAGTTGTTATCAGCTTAAAATAATGGGTTATAAGATAATATTTGTAAGTCTCATTGCAACCTGAAACCAAAAATCATGCAATGGATACACGGAAAAAACAAAAAGCAAGAAACTAAATTACATTATCGAGATAATCACCTTCACTAGAAGAAGGCTGGAAAAAAGATACAAGAAAGAGAAGAGCAAAAAACAACCAGAAAACAAATAACAAAATGGCAGGAGTAAGTCCTTAATTATCAATAATAACATTGAATGTAAATGAATTAAATTCTCCAATCAAAAGACAGACTGGCTAAATAGATGAAAAACGAGACCAATTTATCTGTTGCTAATAAGAAACACACTTCACCTATAAAGACACATACAGGCTGAAAATAAAGGTACAGAAAAAATATTCCATGCCAATGGAAACCAAAAAGAGCGGGGGGTCACTATACTTGTATCAGACAAAATAGATTTCAAGACAAAAACTATAAGAAGAGACAAACAAGGTGACTATATAATGATAAAGAGGTCAATTCAGCAAAATGATATAACAATTTATATGTATGTACCTAATATGGGAGCATCAAGATGTATGGTGCAAGTATTATTAGAGCTAAAGAGAGAGCTATGTCCCAACACAGGAATAGCTGGACACTTCAGCACCCCACTGTCAGCTTTGGGCAGATGTTCCAGACAACAAATCAACAAAGAAACATCAGACTTAATCTGCACTACAGACCAAATGGATCCAATAGATATTTACAGAACATTTCCTTCAAGAGATACAGAATACACATTCTTTTCCTCAGCACATGGATAATTCTCAAAGACAAATATTGAAAGATTCATAAAAATTTAGTCATATTAAATATCTTCTCTGCCCATAACAAAATAACACAACGAATTAATAACCTAAGGAATTTTAGAAACTAGAAAATTACATGGAAATTCAACAATATGCTCCTGAATGACCAGTAGGTTAATGAATAAATTAAGAAGGAAATTGAAACATTTTTTGAAACCAATGATAATGGAAAAACAACATTCTAAAATCTATTGGATACAAAAAAGCAGTACGAAGAGGGAAGTTGATAGTTAAAAGCGCCAATATCAAAAAAAAGGAAAAACGTAAATAATCTAATGACACACGTTAAAGAACCAGAAAAGCAAGACTATACTAAACCTGAAATTAGTAGAAGAAAAGAAATAATATCAGAGCAGAAATAAATATAAATGAAATAAAAAAACAAAACACAACCAACAAATGATAAATGACACAAAAAGTTGTGTGTTTTTTGAAAAGTTGAACAAAACTGATGAACCTTTAGCCAGACAAATTAAGAAAAAAACGGAGGAGATCCAAATAAATAAAATCAGGAATAAAAAAGGAGACATTACAACTGACGCTGCAGAAATATAAAGGATTATTAGAGGCTACTATGAGCCAATAAATTGAATTTTCTAGAAAAAAATGGACAAATTCGTAGATACATACAATGTATCAAGATTGAACCAGGAAAAAATCCAAAACGTTAACAGACCAATAACAAGTAACATAATCAAAGCCATAATAAAAAGACTTTTAAAGAAATGCCTGGGACCTGATGGCTTCACTGCTGAATTCTGCCAAACATTTAAAGAACTAATATCAATGCTACTCAAACTATTCCTAAAAATAGAAGAAGGAATAGTTCCAAATTCATTCTATGCTAGTATTACCCTGATACCAAAACCAGGCCAAGCCACATCAGAAAAAGAAAAACTACAAGCAAATATCTCTGATGAATATTGATGCAAAAGTCCTCAACAAAATACCAGCAAACCGAGTTCAACAACACCTTAAAAGATCATTCATCATGGTCAAGTGGGATTATCCCTAGGATGCAAGGATGGTTCATCATATGCATATCAGTTAATGTGATTCATCATACATATCAACAGAATGAAGGATAAAAACTTATATGATTACTTCAATTGATGTTGAAAAAGCATTTGATAAAATTCAACATCCCTTCATGATAAAGCCCTCAAAAAGCTGAGGATGGAAGGAACGTACATCAACATAATGAAAGCTATATATGATAAACCTACAACTAGTATACTGAATGGGGAGAAACTAAAAGCTTTTCCTCTAAGATCTGGAGCATGACAAGGATATTCCCTGTTACCACTGTTATTCAACATAGTATTGGAAGTTGTAGCTACAGTAGTCAGATGAGAAGAAGATATAAAAGGCATTCAAATTGGGAAAAGAATTCAAATTATATTTGGTTGCAGATGATAAGATCTTATATTTGGAAAAACCTAAAGACTCCACAAGAAAGACTTTACAACTGATAAAAAAAATTCAGTAAATTTACAGGATATAGAATCAATATATAAAAATCAGTAGCATTTCTTATACACCAACAGTGACTAATGTGAAAAAGAAATTTAAAAAGTAATCCCATTTACAATAGCCACACATAAAGCTAAATACATGGGATTTCTTAACCAAAGTAGTGAAATCACTATGATAACCATAAAAACACAGGTGAAAGTAATTGAATAAGACATAAAAAAAAATGGAAAAAAAATTCCATGTTCATAGATTGGAAGAATCAATACTGTGAAAAATGTCCATACTACCCAAAGCAATCTGCAGATTAAATGCAATCCCTATCAAAATACCAATGACATTCTCTACAGAAATAGAAAAAATAATTCTAAAGCTTAGATGGGACTACAAAACAAACAGAAGCACCAAAGCTATTCTAAGCAAAAAGAACTAACCTGGAGGAATTATATTATCTGACTTCAAATTATGCTACAGAGATATAATAACCAGAACAGCCCAGTATTGGCATAGAAACAGACACAAAGACCAATGAAACAGAATAGAGAACCTAGAAACAAATCCACACACCTACAGTTAACTCATTTTTTGACAACAATGCCAAGAGCATATACTGAGGAAAAGGCAGTCTCATCAATAAATGGTGCAAGGAAACTGGATATCCACATGCAGAAGAAAGAAACTAGGCTCCTATCTATTGCCATATATGAAAACCAAATAAAAATGGATTAAATACTTAAATCTAAGACCTCACACCATGAAACTACTACAATAAAACATTGAGGAAAAGCTCCAGGACAGTGGTCTGAGCAAAGATTTGTTGAGCAATATCCACAAACACAGGCAACCAAAGCAAAACTTGTAAAATGGGATCACATGATGTTAAAAAGCTTCTGCATAGTAAAGGATACAATCGTCAAAGTGAAGAGGCAATCCACAGAATTGGAGAAAACATTTGCAAACTACTCATCTGAGAAGGAATTCATAGCCAGAATATATAGGAGGTCAAACAACTCTACAGAAAAAATTCAATTATCTGATTAAAAAATGGGTAAAATATCTGAATAGACATTTCTTTAAAGATGACATAAAATGGCAAACAGGCATATGAAAAGTTGCTCAACATCATAGATCATCAGAGAAATGCACATCAAAAACTACAATGAGCTATCGGTCTCACCTCAATTAAAATGGCTTATATCCAAAACACAGGTAACAACTGATGCTGGAAATAATGTGGAGAAAAGGGAAACCTCATACCCTGTTAGTGAGAATTAGTTAACCACTATGGAGAACAGTTTGGAGGTTCCTCAAAGAACTGAAAATTGAGTTACTATATGATTCAGTAATTCCACAGCTTGGTATATATTCCAAAAAAAGAAAATTAGTGTATTGAAGTGATACGTGCACTCCTGTATTTGTTGAGACATTTTTCACAGTAGCTAAGATTTTGGAAGCAACCTAAGTGTCCATCAACAGATGAATGGATAAAGAAAATGTACATGAACTCAATGGAGTGCTATTTAGTCATAAAAAGAATAAGATCCAGTCATTTGCAACAACATGGATGAAAATGAAGATTATTCTGTTACACAAAATAATCCAGGCAGAGAAAGACAAATATCATGTGTTATTATTTTGGGGTTCAAAAAATTGAAAGAATTAAACTCATGGACATAGTAGAAGGATGGTTAGCAGAGACTAGGAAGTGTAGTGTTGAGTTGCATGGAAGGTAGGGACGCTTAATGGGTACAAGAAAAATAGAAATAATGTATAAGACCTATTATTTGATAGCACAATAGGGTGACCATAATCAATAATAACTTAATTGTACATTTTAAGATAACTTAAAGAATGTAATTGAATTATTTGTAACTCAAAGGATAAATTCTTCAGAAGATGGATTTTTTAAAAAAGCCATGGAAAGGCAGGAGTGAAAAATTAACAAGCTTGTTATTTTTTGATATAGCTATTGAACACCCATCTGATATAGTTAATTCTGAGTAATTTTTTAATGGTTACTAAAGAACTACCCTCTCCCCCAGTACACACACACACACACACACACACACACACACACACACACTCTTCTCTTTCCCCTTTAATCAGGCAAATAATAAAATAAAATGCTAATTAGTGGCCCACAAATTAAAAAAAAATGCAAACATAGCATTTTGGGAAGAAAAAACCGATGGTTTCTAAAAAAGTAAGTGAAAGGTGATGGTATTTCTAGGTAGCATCACAGGAGATTCATTTCACAGTTTAAATAGGGGGTAACAACCAGGTTGAAAAAAATGATTGGCCCTGACCTGAAGGCATAGCACAGAGTACAGAAACAGGTACTGGAATATTAGCATCCTGTTGTGCTCATAATTTTTTTTTTAATTTACTTTCAGCTGTGCAGCTTTCTCTAATGCTTCTCCTGTGGCCATGCTGTTTTTTAACTTCGGCATGTTTTATTAAAAAGAAGAACACAGCAGTAATTGAATTCCAGAGAACAAAACATCCCCCAACTTAGACGTCTTTAACAAAACAAGAAATTTTGTGTTGCTTTAGGGACAACAGAAATAGAATTTACAATTTTGATAAAACTTTAAAGAAATAAGGGTCACTAAGGAATGATTGTTTCCTGGTCACAGCATCATATTTTAACCTTCTCAAAAAATGACAAATTCTATACCTGAAACCTCAGGTAAATGAACAACAGCAGAAGCATTCCTATATTGTTGCAAAGAGAAGCTTTTCGTTAATTACCTTGTTTTCACATTCTTTCATTTCTTCTCTTAGTTATTTCTCAATGTCTACTAGTCTCTGCTGGTTTTAATTTCAGGTCATTTCCTACTCCATTTACTAGATCTACTCCTTTCATAATTTGTTTTTCTTAACATCTCTAATTCAGTAAGTGGATTTGTTTGAAAAGACATAAAAATGGCACTGATATTATAGGGTATGGACCACCATGACAAAGAAAAAATACCTAGCACATCTAATAGAAAAGAGCAATAATATTTGAGTGGGTTATTCTTAAATTTTTTCATTGTAAAAGTCACATAAAATACATTTTTGTGAAAGGACAAGATAGCCATGGAAAATACCATCTATTTTGCACTAAAGGTATGGATGGATGCTGTCACATTTCCCTGTGAGGTCTATTTTGAGGCAATTATTTCTTTTTTCTCTCTTATGAGTTAAGTCTTCTCTAGGGTCCAGTGGATTCAATACTTACCTCTAGAAAAAAGCATACATTATACCGTGAATTGTGATACCTAAAAATCAGTTATCAAATTATTCTTTTAGAAACCTGATCATTTACTTACAGATTGGAACCTGGTGGCCTTGGGCCAGGGAACGAGTCATTTCTACCCTAGTTGTTTTATAGTATTTCTGGGACCACATTCCTTGGTGATCATTCAAGGGTAACTTTGTGAGTACTATAACCTTAGAATTCAGTCTGATGATTTTAGAGAGAATGGAGGATTCAGCTTTTCATATTACTTTCCATCATGTTTACTTCCCTTCAGATCTCAATCTTAACCTATATGATGATACTTCATTTTGTGTGAGTTTTTGCCATAACCTGCTTCATCTTGATCCTCCCTGTACTTCTAAGGCCTAGGAGAGATAATAAGCATGTGCTGTCATTTTGTGCAGAAAATATAGCCAAATCAAGTAGCTAAGGTAAATTCAAGCAATCCATGCAGAACTAACTGTATAAAAATAAACACTAGATAACGAGGGAGGGAGGAAACAATATTTTTAACGTACACAGTGAAGCCGTATTATGAATCTCTCTTTGTTGTTCATGCTAAAAACTTCATTTGAAACATTGCTACAAATGTAACTAACTTACAGGAGATACTGATTTTAATAGATCCATTTAATCACCAAATCTTGGACAGGATTTAGTGTAGATATCTCTCACATTAATGTTGCAAAATGTTCCAATATTTTAGGATATGCCATATTTCATTGATTTTTTTTTATATTTTAGCATCTCTGAAATCAGTATGCCCCTTAAAATTGATGGCATGTCAGAGTTTAATAAGATAGTTATTTTTTCTTTCTTGGTACAAAAATATAGTGTATTTTATAATTGATGGCATCCTAGATTTGAAAAAATACAGTGTTACCTTGCTATTGTTCCTGAAGCAAGGTATATATGCTTTATTTCTGTGCTTGACAATTTCAGGTTTTAAGAATGAAAGTTTCCACCTGAAACTGGAAGTCATAATTTTATTTTAATAACTTTTCTTATGGATAGTCACAATTTAGTCTCACTCCATTTTCATTTAAACTTTTAGCTTTCACATACACTAAATTACTGGAAGGATTGATATACTACATATATAACCTAAGAGATATTTATTGACTAGACTAGATAGACGGAAGCATCAATAATATTTGCTTCAATTTTTATAATCAAATAATTCCTGTATTGTCTATTATAGTGAAAACTGTCAGTATCACAGCAATAATAGTATATTAATTTTTCCAATGTCAAGCAAATTCAAATTAAAAATCATTTTAGCTTTGGCCCAAAATTTTATTCTGGTGGTGACAAGAAAGAAATGTACAAATACAATAAAATGTCAATGATAAAAATGCAGTTTTAATGTACTTCAGTTGTCATCAAAATGTCATACAATATGAATTAACATTTACAATAAAATCCAGAAAATATTTAAAATAATCTATTAGTTAATGCTTTTCTTTTGAATCCTATATGAGTTTAGAATGTACTATACCCAATACCACATTATAATTTGTAATATGAAACACAATATCTAATAATTCATTGTCTCTGTCTTACTTGGACTTCAGAATATTTAAGTTGCTTATTTGCTGTGGGCATAGCATTGTAATCAATACAGTCTAAAAAATTAAAGCGGAATCTTTGAAAGCAAATAAGCAAAGATTTTAACCTATTTTATGGTAAATTAACATAAGAGTGTTTTCTGTGGGCTTTAATTATCTACATTTGCATCATACACTAAGTGAATTTATCATTAGGTGATTATTCAAATAATGTGTTGTACACTAAGCTCCTAGAAGTCTAGTGCCAGTTTTTATGACTCTCTGTATTTCCTCAGCACCTAAAAAAAATGCTTTGAATTCAATAGTCTCAGTGATAGTCTGTGGAATGAACTGCACAACTATGAAAACATATTGTCGAGCTCCAAATGTGGGGTTATATGTTCTTTTCTTTCCGCTGTACGATAGAATAACTGCAGACTCAAACATAGTAATTCCTCAACTAAGAAGCATTTTCAATAATACCCTAATACTTTTAGATTACTAGCTATGATTATATATTAAAAACATACCTCTCAAAGTCTCAGTACCATCATCCATGAAATCAGGAGATGAAACTGTGGAGTCCACATGTAGGCAGAAATGTTTCATGAAATAAAAAATACTATACAACAATAAGTTATTGTATATTTTAAAATAGTTAGAATATTTGGAATGTTCCCAACACAAAGAGATGATAAATAGTTGTGATGGATATCCCAATTATCTTGATTTGATCATAACGTGTTATATACATGTATCAAAATAGCACATATACTGCATAAATAAATATACACAATTATTATATATTAATAAAAATACTATAAAAATTTAAGCTTTTTTTTTCTTTTATAAATTCAGGACTGTGAACTTGCATGACATTGGGAAACACCACCCATGTCTTTAATGTAGAGGTTGGCTTCATTTTGAGGTTTCACTGCTGACACATTTCAAGTTCCACCATTTCTCCTTCCCACACTTCCCCATATCTTGCCAAACTGACAAGGAGGCTGGGGTGATCCTTCCTTTTTGATGCCAGCAGATGTTCAAACCACACAGACTCCAGCCTGTGTGCAAGAATCCTAACCCTGGCCCTAACCACATAAAAACCCCAAGCCATTTCTTTTCCCTAATCTATCAAGGCATTTTCAGACCATCTCAGGAGTCACCTTGCTATTCCTTGAAAGCTTTCCTATCTAGTAATAAACTTGTTCATGCCTTCGTGTGTGTGTGTGCATGTGTGTGTGTGTGCATATGTGGTGTCATCAGTCTTGCAAATCCAAACCACATTCTGAGTGCAGAGAAGTCTGCCCCATTTCTGCAGAAGAGCCACAACAATTTCCATTAGTCAATGTTAATGTATTTCCTTTTAGTTGTACATTGTATAGTCAGTACTGCTGTACACAGTGGCTCTGAAAAGTTTCATCTATTTTTCAATAACAGGGATACTACCAATTTTGTTCGAAATAATGGACTTACATTTCTGAAAAGAGGTCAACTCTTTTTAACATACATTTCTCATCTCTAGCACCTCTTTACAAATAAAGAAAGAAGGCGACTGAAAAATTAAATGATTTATGCAGGGTACCCCATTAGAAACCAAGTTTTTCAGTTCCCAGTGCAGTGTTATTTGCACAACATTGCTTTGCTTTTATCATCTATCCACCAATTACAAAAAAAAATCATGCCTTGAGATATTCCACGGTGTGGTGTTTTATTCACATATAAAAAGTCATTCTGGAAGTAGCATATATTTCATAGCCTCCCAAGCAGCCATATCTGCTAACCCAACTCTGCCCAGAAACTATAGACTATCTCCTGCAAGTTTAACAAGACTTCCCAAAAGGATTTCTTGGTAATTATGAATCTCTGAGTATAACGTCTCAAATTAGACTTCAATTCTAACATATTTGTATTACAGTGCTTCTTCACTCAAAGCCTCAATTTAATAAAGACACCAGCAGTGTGGATCAATTAATATTTATTTGTTCATTAACTTATCTGCACTGTCAAATAATCCCCACAACTTATCATTAAAGAGAATGTTAACAATTTGTCTTTTGTCAATATATTCAGAATTTATATACAATTTCAGTTTCTTATTTAAAAAGTAAGTCACATATACAGGAGAAGCTGGTGCTATGAAGTGTACTTTAGGTCTCTTAACTGATTTTTGTTCCATGTGATATTCAATTTTTTTTTTTTGTTTTTAGTCAAGGAAAATGGCCTAGTTTTTATTCTTATGGATATTTTCCTGGTGAGTTCAGGGTCAGTGAACAGCACATTGTGTTTAGTTTATCTAAGCAATGGGTACAGTTTTATAGAACATAAAACAGGGGAAACACCAAAGAGAAATATGAAAAGAAGTGTCTATATTCCCTAGACAATTCCCTAAAATCTCCCTTTGGAGAGAAGTATGTAACTAAAGTATTTCAAAATTTTATCAAGTTCAAATGTCCTAATGCCATCTTCCTTTATGTTACATTATGTTTATGAAAAATTCTAGTTGGAGCTCTGTTAATGAAATGGAATTTCAGCATTATAGAATATAAGAGGAACTGCAGGAAAATAATTTAGAGGGACAGGCTGATTGCTTTTATTGGGTGATGTGCTGAGTCATCATTATGATGTAATAGAGAAATTATAATTATAATTTTGTACCTTACTAGATGCATACCATCCTCACTGACCTAGTCCTTAGTGGGTAATTACTAAACAGCACACTGAGTCATTTATAAAAAACATAAATTTATTAGTCACAGTTCTGGATGCTGAAAAGTTCAAGATTACACCACTAGCAGATTTGGTGTCTGGTGAGGGCCTGTTCCTCACAGACAGCACATTCTTGCTGTGTCCTCACATGATGGAAGGGATATGACAGCTCTCTGAAGCCTCTTTTATAAGGGCGCTAATCCCATTTATGATAGCAGAACCCTCATGACCTAATTCCTTCTTAAAGGCCCCATCTGTTAATATTATCATATTGGGTATTAGGTTCAACTTACGAATTTTGGGGGAGACAGCAACATTGAGACCATAGCACTGATGTTGGCATTAGTGAAAAGCTTAACTTCACTATGGATAATTCGCGGGACTAGATTACTACCTAATAATGTAGCCTATATATTTTATAGTGAAGGAATACTCACTAGTATGTAATTCACACAGATTTTTACAGCAATTAAACTGTAAACTTCTAGGAAACAACATAAACATAACATACCAAGTTCAAGGGTTCTATTATATCATTGATCCAATGAGTTTAAGCATTAAAATGTGTAATTATACATAATTTACTACTGTTTAACATAGTAATAACTGCAGAAATACGGACATAGAGAAAGATACAGAAAGAGAGAATAAGCCAATAGGAAAATTAAAAATTAATTTCACATTTTAAAAATAGCTATTCTGTATCTGAGGAAAAGAAAACTCTCCTTGAAAAATGTAAATGCAACAGTGAGGTTTACTAAGAGAAGCAGGCCAACTCTCATTTTATTTTCACTAAGGTAATTGATTACCAGTAATTGCCATAAAATTTCTCCCTAAATGAGACCTTTAGTTATTGAGAGAAAAAGCAATAATGCTCAATCAGGAAATCTCCCTCTGTGTACTCCCAAATAATTGGCTGCCAGTGACTATTTTTGCTGGTACATGTCAGTTTCATAAAGTTAATCAACCTATTATCCAGATCTCTGTTTGATATTGCCAGCAAAATATTATCTAAGGCAGCATCTTTTATCATTTTGAATGTCTAAGATATTTTAAAGTAACTTATATCTTTAAAAACGAGAATGTAATCTGTGAACTTATAGGTCAAAAACTAACTGCAATTATGTTTATCATTTTTTTAATTGTACTTTAAGTTCTGGGGTACATGTGCAGATCATGCAGGATTGTTGCATAGGCACACACATGCCATGGTGGTTTGTGGCCTCCATCCCCCTGTCACCAACATCAGGCATTTGTCCCAACGTTATCCCTCTCCAAACTCCCCACCCCTCTCTATCCATCCTCTAGCCCTCCACCCACCAACAGACCAAAGTGTGTGATGTTCCCCTCCTTGTGTCCATGTATTCTCATAGCTAAACACCCACCTATGAGTGAGAACATGCCAGTGTTTCATTTTCTGTTCTTGTGTCAGTTGGCTAAGAATGATGGTTTCCAGATTCATCCATGTCCCTGGAAAGGACATGAACTTATCCTTTTTATGGCTGCATAGTATTCCATGGTGTGTATGTGCCACATTTTCTTTATCCAGTCTATCATTGATAGGCATTTGGGTTGGTTCCAAGTCTCGCTATTGTAAACAGTGCCACAATTAGCATATGTGTGCATGTGTCTTTATAATAGAACAATTTATAATCCTTTGGGTATATACCCAGTAATGGGATTGCTGGGTCAAATGATATTTCTATTCTAGATCCTTGAGGAATCGCCACACTGTCCTCCACAATGGTTGAACTAATTTACACTCTCTCCAACAGTGTAAAAGTGTCCTATTTCTCCACATCCTCTCTAGCATCTGTTGTCTCCAGATTTTTTAATGATTGCCATTCTAACTGGAATGAGAGGGTATCTCAATGTGGTTTTGCTCTGCATTTCTCTAATGACCAGTCATGATGCAGCAATTTTCGTATGTTTCTGGCCTCATAAATGTCTTTGTTTGAAAAGTGTTTGTTTGTATCTTCTCCCACTTTTTGATGGGGTTGTTTTTTCTTGTAAATCTGCTTTAGTTCTTTGTAGATTCTGGATATTAGCCCTTTGTAGGATGGGTAGCTTGAAAATTTTTTCCCATTCTGTTGGTTGCTGGTTCTCTCTAATGATTGTTTCTTTGCTGTGCAAAAGCTCTTAAGTTTAATTAGATCCATTTGTCTATTTTGGCTTTTGTTGCCATTGCTTTTGCTGTTTTATTCACAAAGTCCTTGCCTATGCCTATGTCCTGAATGGTGTTGCCTAGGTTTTCTTCTAGGGTTTTTATAGTGTTTGGTCTTATGTTTAAGTTTTTAATCCATCTGGAGTTAATTTTAGTGTAAGATGTAGAGGAAGGGGTCCAGTTTCTGCTTTCTGCACATGGCTAGCCAGTTTTCCCAATACCATTTATTAAACGGGGACTCCTTTCCCCATTGCTTGTTTTTGTCAGGTTTGTCAAAGATCAGATGGTTGTAGATGTGTGGCATTACTTCTGAGGCCTCTGTTCTGTTCCATTGGTCTATATCTCTGTTTTGGTACCAGTACCATGCTATTTTGGTGACTGTAGCCTTGTAGTATAGTTTGAAGTCAGGTAGTGTAATGCCTCCAGCTTTGTCTTTTGCTGAGGATTGTCTTGGCTATATGGTCTCTTTTTTGGTTCCATATGAAGTTTAGGTGTTTTTTTCTAATTATGTGAAGAAAGTCAATGGTAGCTTGATGGAAATAGCATTGAATCTCTACATTTCTTTGGGCAGTATGGCCATTTTCAGGATACTGATTCTTCCTATCTATGAGTATGTAAAGCAATGTTTCTCCATTTGTTTGTGTACTCTTTTATTTCCTTGAGCAGTGGTTTTAAGTTTAGAGGTCCTTGAAGAGGTCCTTTACACCCTTTGTATGTTGTATTCCTAGGTATTGTATTCTCTTTGTAGCAATTGTGAATGGGAGTTCACTCATACTTTTGTCTCTCTGTTTGTCCATTATTGGTGTATAGGAATACTTGTGATTTTTCTACATTGATTTTGTATCCTGAGACTTTGCTCAAGTTGCCTATAAGCTTAAGGAGATTTGGGGCTGAGATGATAGGGTTTTCTAAATATACAATCATATCATCTGCAAACAGAAACAATTAGACTTCCTCACTTCCTATTTGAATGCCCTTTATTTATTTCTCTTTCCTGATTGTCCTGGTGAGAATTTCCAATACTATGTTGAATAGGAGTGGTGAGAGGTCATCCTTGTCTTGTGCTGGTTCTGAAGAGAATGCTCCAACTTTTTCCCATTGGGTATGATATTGACTGCGTTTTGTCATAAATAGCTCTTACTATTTTAAGAGAAGTTCCATCATTACCTAGTTTATTGAGAGTTTTTAGCCTGAAGGGGTGTTGAATTTTAGTGAAGGCCTTTCTGCATCTATTGAAATAATCAGTGGTTTTTGTCATTGGTTCTGTTTATATGATAGATTACGTTTATTGATCTGCATATGTTGAACCATCTTGAAGTCCCAGGGGATGAATCTGACTTGGTTGTCGTAGATAAGCCTTTTGCTATGCCGCTGCATTCAGTTTGCCAGTATTTTATTGAGGATTTTCAGTAGACGTTAATCAGGGATATTGGCCTGAAATTTTTATTTTTTTAATTAGGATGAAGCTGGCCTCATGAAATGAGTAAGGGAGGATTTCTCTTTTTTCTATTGTTTGGATGAGTTTCAGAAGGGATGGTACCAACTCTTCTTTGTACCCCTGTCTGTGAATCCACCTGGTCTTCCTTTTTTTTTTTTTTTTGGTTGGTAGGCTATTAATTACTGCCTCAGATTCAGAAACTTGTAATTGGTCTATTCAGTGATTCGACTTAGTCTTGGGAGGGTGTATGTGTCCAGAAATTTATCCATTTCTTCTAGATTTTCTAGTTTATTTGCCTTGTTTGTTCCTTTTTTATTCTTTTTTTGTCTAACCTTGTCTTCACCTTTTATTAACTTAATCTTCAATCTCAGATATCCTTTCTTCCACTTGATTGATTCAACTGTTGATACTTGTGTATGCTTCATGAAGTTCTAGTGCTGTGTTTTTCAGCTCCATCAGTTCATTTATGTCTTCTCTGAACTGGTTATTCTAGTTAGCGGTTCCTTCAATCATTTTTCAAGGTTCTTAGCTTCCTTGCTTTGTGTTAGAACATGCTCCTATATCTTGAAGGAATTCATTATTACCCATCTTCTGAAGCCTACTTCTGTCAATTCATCAAACTCATTCTCCATCCAGTTTTGTTCCTTTGCTAATGAGGAGTTTTGATCCTTTGGAGGAGAAGAGGCATTCTGGTTGGTTTTTGGAATTTTCAGACTTTTTGCACTGTTTTTCCTCATCTTCATGGAATTATCTACCTTTGGTCTTTAATGTTGATGACCTTAGATGAGGTTTTTGAGTGGATGTCCTTTTTTTTTTTTTGATGTTGATTTATTCCTTTCTGTTTGTTAATTTTCCTTCTAACAGTCAGGCCCTTCTGCTGCACATCTGCTGGAGTTTACTAGAGGTCCACTCCAGACCCTGTTTGCCTGGCTATCATAAGCCAAGGCTGCAGAACAGCAAATATTGCTGCCTATTCCTTCCTCTGGAAGCTTTGTCCCAGAGAGGCACCGACCAGATGCCAACCAGAGCTCTACTGTATGAGGTGTCAGTCGACCCCTGCTGGGAGGTGTCTTGCAGTCAGGAAGCACAGGTGTCAGGGACCCACTTGAGGAGGCAGTCTGTTCCTTAGCAGAGCTCAAGCACTGTATGGGGGAGATCCACTGCTCTCTTCGGTGCCAACAGGTAGGAACATTTAAGTCTGCTAAAGCAGTGTTCACAGCTGCCACTTCTCCCCAGGTGCTCTGTTCCAGGGACATGGGAGTTTTATCTATAAGCCCCTGAGTGGGGCTGCTGCCTTTCTTTCAGAGATGCCCTTCTCAGAGAGGAGGAATCTAGAGAGGCAGTCTGGCTACAGTGGCTTTGCTGTGTTGTAGTGGGCTCTGTCCAACACGAACTTCCCAGGCAGCTTTGTCTACACTGTGAGGGGGAAAACTGCCCACTCAAGCCTCAGTAATGGTAGATGCCTCTCCCTCCACAAAGCTCGTGTGCCAGGTTAACCTCAGACTGCTGAGCTGGCAGTGGAAATTTTAGGCCAGTGGATCTTAGCTTGCTGGGTTCCTGGGGTAGGATCCGGCTTAGCTAGAGCACTTGGCTCCCTGGCTTCAGCCCCCTTTCCAGGGGAGTGAACAGTTCTGTCTCACTGTGCTCCAGGTACCACTGGGTTATGAAAAAATATCCTGCAACTAGCTCTGTGTCTGCCCACACAACCTCCCAGTTTTGTGCTTGAAACCCAAGGCCCTGGTGGTGTAGGCACCCAAGGGAATCTCCTGGTCTGCAGGTTGTGAAGACCATGGGGAAAGCGTGGTATTTGGGCTGGAGTGCACCATTCCTCATGGCACAGTCCCTCATGGCTTGCCTTGGTTAGGGGATGGAGTTCCCTGATGCCTTGCACTTCCCAGGTGAGGCGATGCCCCACCCTGCTTCAGCTCACCCTCTGTGGACTGCACCCACTGTCTAACCAGTCCCAATGAGATGAGCTGGATACCTTAGTTAGAAATGCAGAAATCAGCTACCTTCTTCACCGATCTTGCTAGGAGCTAGAGACCAGAGCTATTTCTATTCAGACATCTTGCCAGCCACCCCCAGAACAATTTTTAAGAAAGAAAGGAAGTGAACAGAGGGACCAAGCACATAATTTTAAAAGGATTTTGCTCCACTGGAAAAATAAAAATTCTCAAAACAGGACCTAAAGAGAAAAAGCTGAAAAACTTTACATATATATATGTAAGCTTATATAGGCCATGTTTGTGTGTGTGTGTGTGTGTATATATATATGAGATGTATGTATATATATCTCATATATATGGGTATCTCATTTGGTACTTAAGCATATATTAATGTGCTTATATGAGATATTTATATAAGCTGTCTATATATATATAACTTGAATATTATATATTATATATACCACTATATATAGTGAGAGATAATATTCGAAATACATATGTGTCTTGATAATATTCAAGATACGTATATATGTTGATATATGCATCTTGATAATATTCAAGATACATAGATATATCTTGATATATGTATCTTGAATATTATATATTATATATATCTCCATATATATATATATATATATATATACACACACACATATCTTGAATATTAGCTTTTAATTAAGCCAACTTCTGACTATTTAGTTCTTTAAAAAGTTTCTTCAAATCTCTTATCAGATTTTAGGGAGGATAAACAGCTGATATTTCTAGTTTCTGATTTTTTTAATCAAAGATACCCTTCCAAGTGACAAAGCAATATCCTAAAAAATGAAGTCACACAAATGTCAAACCAAAAGTCAACAGTTCCCCTACCAGGAATTGAACTCAGTCCATGACAATGAAAACACTAAATCCTAGACACTAGATAGCAAGATGAGTGCTTTTCTTGCTTACGTTTTTAATTAATCTCGCAGGACATCCAAAGCAGGCAATTTGAGCTTTTATGGGATTTTAACTTGTTTCAGATCTGATCTCAGCTGGAATGTTGCTAGCTAATTCCTTCCATGTTATCAATTCAACATCAGGGTCAGTCATTAGTCCTGATTTAGAAAGTCTTCATTTCTTTCTTTTAAAGACTATTAATCTCTTAATTACCTATTTTATTGCACTACACAATTGTCAGCTAGGCAACAAATGTGTATTTCAGATACCCACTCACTGCAGCCTCCACCTCCTGGGTTCAAACAATCCTTCCACCTCAGCCTCCCAAGTAGCTGGAACTACAGATAGGCACTACCATGCCTAGCTAATTTTTTTTTTATTTCTTTTGTAAAGACAGGGTTTTGCTATGTTGCCCAGGCTGGTCTTCAACTCCCGGCTCAAGGAATCTGCCCACCTCAGTCTCCCAAAGTGCTGGGATTACAGGAGTCAGCCACCATGCCCTACCTGGGTGGTCTTTTTAATTAAGCAAAAAAATGTTTCAAGAATCAGGCAGCCCTCAGAACCAGAAGGGGATCATAGAGACTCTGGGGACTGCCACAATAGGAGTTTCAGGGAGGGGGACAAAGAATAATAAATAAATTCTAATACAAATATAATAATTTATAATAAATAAATTAGTCAGGCATGATGATGTGCACCTGTAGTTCCAGCTACTTGGGAGGCTAAGGTGGGAGGATCACTTGAGCCCAGGGAAGTCAAGGCAGCAGTAAGTCGAGATCCTGCCACTGCACTCCAGCCTCAAGGACAGAGTGAGACCCTGTCTCAAAAAAAAAAAATTACTTACACAATACTTTTACCTACAATTCATAAACTCTTCTGTAGTAAATCTCTTGCTAATAAAAAGTAATATATCAGTTATATTTTTGGTCTTTTGTTATCCTAAATCAGCATGCAATTTCACTTGGTCAGAATTATATCAGTCTTTAGTTTTCATACAGTACCTTCTTGGCTGCCTTGGGCACTGCATATAACAAAATCTAAAGAAAGACACATTGAGATAGAGCATACAGAAAGAACTTTGAAAATGACACCTGAATTCCAAGACAAATAGCACGGAATTACTGTGGATCCTCTTGAAGCCTATGGTAGTCTCAAATCCATCCACACAAGAGTCAGAAACAATTTTAAAGCTACCAATTGGTAGCTATTATGGACCTTATATCTGGCCCAGGTTGTCCATTTTCTTTTTCACTTTCCTCGTATTTTCAGCAACAATGCCCCTCCCCCCGCCCCCCCCGCTCCACAAGGTCTGGAAGACCACTCTTATCTCTGGTTTTTCAGGTTAGCTTTGTATTCTGGACAGATGAATGATTATTTAATTCTGAAAGATGTTGGAGGGAATTTACTGCCTTAAACAATTCCGAGCTTCAGTAATGGCTAGTTACTGCTTCTCATTGTTATAATTATTAGAACTACACACTGACATACAAGGACAGTTTTTATCCTCCACTAAACTGGATCAACAGTCACAATTACCAAAGTTATTCAGGCCAAAAATATTTTTTTGCCTGAATTACCAGGGCAATTACACCCACCCCTAGAGAGGCTACGACTGAAAAGTATAAGAGCCTGATTGCGACAAAGCTCTGGATTTCTCTGTCTTCATTTTCTTCCAGGATGTGTGTTCTCAGTTTTAATAAGACCAAGAAAATGTAAGATTCCAGAACTTCTAGTATTGTGAGAACAATAGCATTCATTTAAAACTGGGAACAACATAGAGCTGTGAGGTGAACAGGGAGAGAGGAGAGTAACAACAACTTGGAAGAATTGTTACCCTACTTTAACCCCTAGGAAATTGTGTGGCACTATCCTCTACTATGAAATCTACTGCTCCATTGGAAGAAAAATATATAATCCACAGTGAAGAGAGGAGGGGGAATGCTTTGTGTTATTAACAGTTTAAATGCATTATGATCTCTCTTTAAATACGATCTTGATGAATTGTTCTTAAAAATGGTATTGATCTGGGTAATCAATCTTGGATCTTTTGTCAAAAAGGATTTTTTCACCAAAATTACAATATCGATTCCTTGCATCAGAGCAGAGTTTTAAAAAGGAGAAACACATTCAAGTCAAAGCTATTGCTGATGCTCTGAAAATACCTGAGTTGAACATTGACCTCCATTTTTTGAAAAGAGTGTAACTGATTTCAGGAGCAGTCACTAGTGGGTCTTTGCTTCATCACCTATCAGTCCCGTGACAACAATTGTTAATCTTGTAGTCTCCTGTTACCTACCCCTTACTTTAGCAGGCCAAGCAGCAATAACTGAGCTCTAGCCTTGCAAAACAAAGGCAAGAACAACTGACTTACAAAAGCATTTAATGGTTAAAATAAAGGTCTCACTAGCCAGGCCCTGAATCAATAGAATAAATTGGCAATCTGAGTGAAATCTTGAAGTCTGAAAATCTGAGTGATTCCAAGATTAGTGTAAAACCCGAGAAAAGCAGAGAAAACACTTAACTCTTGTACACTATATTGAGCAATTTGAAAGATTTATTTGGCATGTTAAGGAAGAATTTAGCAATCCTAGTGGGCTTGCATTTTTATGGTAATGCATTGAAAATCTCCTGCACATATGCCTTGGAATGAGCACAATAATGCATCCACCAGCAGCAAAAGGATTATTGCTATTGTTGGGTCTCAAAAACAATACCCTAAAATGAAGGCCTCATAAGCAAAAGATTTTTTCTCTGACCTTCTAACTTTCTGTGTCTCCAGTCCCATTGTACCCGAGGCTAACCATAGAATTTAGACTCCTTCTTCCCTAAGGCAGATCATAGAAACCAGAACCCCCTTTTCCCCAAAGCCAGCCATAAAACATAAAAATATTACTCCAGCATTTCTTCTACCTTTTCATGTAAAAACTGGTCATTAAAATCTGGGCTACCTTGTTTGGCTAAAGTTCACAAGGTCCTATTCCAGACAGGGTCCTGCCCCTCTGCATGAAGGAAGGAATTCATGCTCAGAGAGGCCAAGAAGAATCTAGATATTCAGGCATTGCTGAGTTTTTCTACTCCAACTTTTACCATTAGATCACACCCCTTTTGCCCAATCACATTTCTACATGGCTGGTTTACACTTTGTTGAACCTAAGCGTAAAAATAGACAATTTCCCCTGTATCGGATAGTCTTCATTCTGAAGGCCCCCATGTATACATATTACATACATTTGTATGTCATTTTTCCTATTAATCTGTCTTTTGTAAGTTGATTTTTCAGGAAACGTTTATAGGATCACTTTTGGTCTCTACGCTATTTATATTGTTAAGTCAACTCACTGCCCTAACATTAACTTATAGAAGTACATCTAGGTGCTTGGGGCTCATGGTGGAGATGCTGAAAAAAAGGGGATTCATTTAGATAATCCTAGTCAGTCACCTGAAAGAAGGAGTTATGTAGACAGGAGAGCTGATATTCTACTGGGGGATCATCTTTCAGTCCTATGTCATACAACAGAAGTAGCAACAACATTATCATTCAATAGCTTTCTTTAGGCCCAAGAGAATATCATAGACCCAGGAATAATAGCCAAAATACAAGAAAGTGCAGGAATAGTGACTTTAAAGACTAAGTAAGTTTATATTCATAAGTTGCTGTATCATGAATAGAAACAATCAAATGACATACAAATATTCATGTTGAGAATAAGGTCAGAATTCTATTTGACCTTTTAAAATAAAGAGACAAGCAATATTGAACCACGTACACACAACATAATGAGTAAATATTTTTGGCTAAGTCAGAAAAAGATGTTATTCTTGAGAAGAAAAGGAGGATGAAATAATATGTTATTCTAGAACCACTTGATGATGAACATACTTTTACATTAACTAACTAAACCATGAAAGAGTGGAATGTGGAATGAGAGAAAAAGTAACTTTACATTGGAGTAACCTGCAAGTACCACCTTGACCAAGTGAGCAAGGTTGTCATCAGTAACAAGTCATGCTGATTACATGTCCCCTTACTACGATGTGTGATGAGAATGGCACTTCACCTATGTTGTTTTCCTCCCATGAGTCCCAAACTCCAGTCTAACCCTGAGGAAAACATTGTAGAGAAGAAAAGAAATTGAGGGGTGTCTCCATAAAATACCTGATCAGTATTCTCAAAACTCTCAAGGTCATCAAAAATAAGGCAAGTCTTGACTAACTGTCATAGCACAGAGAAGGCTAAGAAGACATAACAAATAAATATAACAGAAAAAGGCTTTTTAAAAAATGATTGTAGCCTAACTAAATAAGCCTATGGAGTGTAATTAATAGTAATGTATAGATTTTGGTGCCTAACTTGTGATAATTGTATCATAGTACTAATGAATGAAACTGCCTTAGAAAAAATCATAACTTAGAAAATTATTACAGTGAAAGAGATTTGACCTAACTTACTCCATCTTGCTTCTAACCTCCAAGCTGTCCTTGTTCATTCCTGTGCGTAGGCTGAACTAACTATGGGAGGATGTTAGTTTATAGTTTCACTTTGAAAGAAAGATGAAAACAGCCCTTTCCCAAAAAAAACCCCTTTCCGCGTGGGGACTAGACTGCCTTTGTAGGACTAATAAATTATCCACAAGATTAGAAATTCTGCAAGATTCTAAGCCTCCCCAAATTGTTCCTGGGGATGTTGACATCACTATTGTAAAACCTAAGTCAGTGTTTGAGAGATTTTTCAGACTCCACTCAATGGATCAGCTGGCACCACCCAGATTGATAAACTAGCTCATCTGGTCTTGTGCTCTCCATGCAGAAACTGACCAAGCGTAAAAAGGACAGCTTCAATTCCCTATGATTTCATTTCAGACCCAACCAATCAGAACTCCTAACTCACTTGCCCCCTACCCATCAAATTATCCTTAAAACTTACCATTCCCAAATTCTCGGGAGAAATGGTTTGATTAGTTATAAAACTTCAGTCTCCCATACAGCCAGCTTTGCGTGAATTACGCTTTCTGTATTGCAATTTCTGTTTATTTATAAGTTCTTTGTGTGTATGATGTTTATATAAAGAAGCTCTAATCAATCAGCTTAAAGAAATGAAAGCACTTAAACCTAATATTTTTGACAGAAGGATAGAAACTCTAATGCTGTTTAGTTCATGTGACTTTAGTGACCTTCCGTAAATAAAGATAGCTTTAAAGATTATTGGTAAAATTAAAAGGTGTTCAAAATATAGACATTTGGTCTAAATTAAGTCAAAGATTAAATTTGCTAAATGCTTTAATGTCATAAACTGCTTCTTTGACTTTTGAAGATTGTTCAATTTATTTGCTTTGGAACCGTTAGATTCTAGATAGGGCCTGGGGACATGTGGAGTTATCCAAGCCTCCTAGCTGTGCTGGAAAGAATCAGACTTTATCTGCAATTCTTTCTTGTATCTGAGACTCTGAACCTGGTACATAATTAAAATAGCTTACACTAAAAGGAAAAATTGTGTGTTTTTGATAAAAGGCATGGTATTATTTTTTCAAGAAACTAATTTTGTCTAATTTAGAAAGTTGAAGAATGATTTTTAGTTGAAAGATAAAAATGAAAGTTTAAGGAAGTTATAGAAGGTTTATGAAAAATTAACTTTATAAAGAATTCTGTATGTCTGCAAGTTGACTAAAATTAAAAGGATATTATTTAGTTCTTCTATGAAGTAAATATTAAAACAGTTCAAGACCAGCCTGGGCAACATAGTGAAATCTTGCCTCTACCAAAAATACAAAAAATTAGTCAGGTGTGGTGGCACGCACCTATAATTCCACCTACTCAGGTGACTAAGGAAATGTGATCCCTTGAGCCTGGAAGATGGAGGTTGCAGTGAGCCGAGATCACAACACTGAACTCCACCCTGGGTGACAGAGTAAGACCCTGTCTCAAAATAAAATTAAATTAAATAAGCACATTGATACAGGGCCAGAATCTGGTCCCATATGTCAAAACAATAGGGTTTTATTTTTGGAAAATTGCTTTGTTTTTTAACAAGAAAAAAATTATAAAGAGTTACAAAAAGTTTATGAAAATCTTACCTTATGTTAAAACTAAAACTGAACAGATTTATAAAATTTTATTAAAAACTAACATTGGCATTTAAAATGCACTAATGCCAAAGTAAAATTTGGCTTTTTCTTTTGAAAAAGATTTTTATATAACATTGAGAGAAACTAAAAAAAAAAATTTGTCTTTTCCTTTTAAGTAAGCTACAAAAAAAAGTGAGAGGAGAGAAAGAAAAGATAGATTCAGTTGGCCTCATGCTATCTTCATTCGTTCTTGTTGTTTGGAAAGCTGCATCTCTTCTATATGAGATAGGAAAAAATTAAAAAAAAATTTTTTCCCCTTTAAAAATTTTTGAGCTATAATTTTAGATAAATGAATGACTTATGGTGACCTGGGATTCTGTTGTGATATCAAGGGTTTTAAAACTTTGATACTTGACAAATTTTCCAAGATCAAATTCTGAGTTGTTATAAAAAAATTAAATCTTCTAAAGTCCAAAAGAGACATATTATTCTCACTTGATGCATTAAAATCATACAGAAAGCATTGTCAAATATAATATGTTTTTTTAAATTTTTATTTGGGTTTTATTAATATAAAATTAATTTCTCCAGAATTGAGAAACTAACTGATTTCTCCAGAATTTAGAAACTATTTGTTAGTATTCTTAACTTACATCAGTGTAGTTATTTGCATAAGTACAATAAGAATCTGTATTCTTTTTTTTAGGAATCTGTATTCTTTTATAACATTTCATTAATATGTGTTACAAAATTGCATAATGTTTCTATAATTCTGTTTTTTCCAGCATATGTAATCAGTAATAATTATAACTTTTATGTTAAATTGGTATGTGTCAAAAATATGACAAGATTTTCTTATTTATTGCATTTTTAAACTATGGCTGTCCTGGGAATTTTGTCACCCACAGACAATTGTTGTCTTGTTTTAATACTTTTCAAATGGTGATTTATAGTTAGATATAGAACTCTGATGGGTACTCTTGAATGCAGATCTCTGATAACTTTAAAATTGTGCCATTAGAATAGAGAAAAGAAACAAATTTCTAAGACTTTCATGAAGTGGTGGTATGCTAAACATTGCTAATCCTTTTGTTTTCAGAGTCAAGGGAATTTTTATTCTTTTGAGCTGTTTACAACTTTTAGCAATTGAGTAAATTTTACTTCTGTAAGCAAAATTTAGGGCATGTTGCTTTTTCACCACCTGATTTCTCTAGAATTTAGAAACTATTTGTGAGTGTTCTCAACTTATGGCAGTGTAGTTATTTGTATAAGTGCAATAATAATCTACATTGTCTTTTGACATAACAAAATTGGAGATGCTAATTATTTTACCAAGGCTTAGACTAGAATGGTATAATTTCAAATATAAACAGACTACCTTAAAAAATCAAAGTTGACTCATAAAGCCAATAAAACCTACTTGGAAAAACTGGCCTCCTACCTTGTCTTCACAGTCCCTGTACAGCACGGGTCCTTTATATTTTCAGATCATTTATACATGGTCACAAAGATACAAGAAGGATATTACTACAATACATCATATTCTGCAGGGGAATTCAACTAAGTGTGGTGATTTTGTCTGTAGTTTAATCATTTTCTGAATCTTCAAAGACAATGTATTTTCTAAAGCTTTCTAAAACGAAATAGATTCATCTTTAAATTGTCATAAGCTCCATAGACTATTAAAAGCTACCTGGTACTTTAAATGCTGGAGCATCTCAGGGCTTTCCTCCTGAGATGCTGACCTTTCTTGGCTTCTCACTCTCTTCTTCCTTTGGAACATTTTACACTTTCCTGCCTCTAAGCTGTGGTTTTTATTCACCTCCTTCTCCCCCACTTCCAAAACAATCTCTGTTTACATATGTGACTATACTTATATTATAATGGAGCTTGTGTTTACCATCCTACTGTAAAATTCATGAAAATGTTTTATTCATCTTTGTATTTGAAAATCCTCGTGCAGTGCCTTAAACATGGGAGGGCTCAGAAATGTTTGTTGCATACATAAAAGGGACTCAAATTTTCAATCTCTCCTCCTATCATGTGTTGCCATGTAAACAATACTCCAGCTAACCCATTGCTTCCCTTAGAACATATCTAGAATTTTGTGCATGATGTTTTCTCCACCTGAAACACTGTTATCCCCCTTCTCTGTCTGATGCTCATTTCCTTTGGCCAAATGCATGAATACACTGAATTTATAGAAGTTTTACATTATTCCTTAAGGTCAGTCTCTAACAATATTGAGAATGGATATTAAGGCTAAATTAGGTGATATATTAGGAAACAATATCTACATAAATAAGGCACAAATAATTCAGATTTTAAATTATCAGAAAAAATATGAAACCCTAATCAATCACTGGATATTGAAACAAAAACAAAATTATTTATTTGATTACACACAGAGAGTCCATGCTGGTGAACTGGATATTGACAGATTTTAAAAAATGACCTGCCAAATAAGAATTTTTTCTCCCCACATCCATAAAAATACTGGGAACTTTAATGTTTGGAATTCTGAAGCCTTCCATTTGCGTGAACATATCAACAACCACAACACCACAAAGCAAAAAGCAACTGAATGGGCATAAATCTGTAGTATTTGGATTGTTTACCCAGTGTCACTTAATGCAGGTAATACTTCCAGACAGAAGCAAATCATTGTCAAGAGAAACAGCGAAAAGCCTAAAACTAGTTTACAGCTGGGTACTGATTCACCATATATTTCTCATTAAAAGATACTTGGTATTTATCTTCATATTTCTCTTTAGGTCAAAAACACATACTTTTAACTTTGTATTTGTTTTCTTATCCCTGATTCTTCCAATTACAGATGCACCTAAAATATTTCTTGTATTCCTATCTGACCCAAGTGTTTCACTGAAGCAGCATTAACCTTCTTGTGTCCATCTCTGTCAGACTACTCTCAATACCACTTCAGTTGGTATTGACTGTATTCTTAAATCCTTTCTGCATGTTTTATGTACTTTGCACAGACCTCTGCAATTCTCTAACTCTGCAACTGTACTTTCTTTGATCAGCATTAATTTTATGTGTTGGTTAACACTGGAAGGGGACCGGACATGGGTGTAAAAGCATGTTCTCCCCTATAAAATCTGGAACTATATACTCATAAAATAATCACAACTGTAAATTATTGGTCAGCACATTTTTCACTAACAAAGATATGTGAAAATTGTTTATGAGTAAAAAGAAAGTACTATGGAATAAAATCTATACTCACTGCTTTTATTTCTTAGGCTGAAGTTCCAAAGTTTATGAATATTTAAATATTTACATTTTTGACCCAGCAAAAACAACTGGGAAGAAGTTCGCATTAAATAGTATATGAATAAAGTAATCAGACATTCTTTAGAAGCCTTCAATAAGCCTTATATGCACAGACTTCTCTATAATGTATATGTTGGCTTCACATATTTATTCGTATATTTGAATGACAATAATATCTAAACTCTACATTTGCATGATTCATATGCAAGCATGGTTACGTTTATGACTTTTACAATTCAATTATGAGCAATACAGATTTCATTAATTCAAGAAAATCCAACCAATGCCCATCCCCCCAAATAACACTTATAAAGGAAAAAGGAAGTGACATGTAAAGATTTTTTCCTTTGCCAAAAAAGTTAAAGTCACAAAAATAATTAAGTGATGCAAAACATCAAAATAGGTTGCAATGTTTATGAAGTTTAATTCAACTCAACAGGTGCAGGGAACTTGATCTTTATACAAAAAAAAAACAAACAAAAAAAAAAAAAAAAAACCCAAAACTAACAAAAACCCCTCAAAAGCCCAGTTTTGGAATTTGTCTTTTTATCTGTTCATGCATAGAGTACTCCCAAGTCTTTCACATGACACTGGCTAATAAGGTGTTAAAGAAAGAAAATGAGAAACACAAGGTCACATACTGTTCCAATATTCTCCAGATTATGCATAAGTGCTTGAGAAATGGATTCCTTGTCCATGGTAGATCCTAACCAAACCAGCTACTAGGCAGTCTCTGAAGTATACAATAACACTTCTCCTAAGGAGGACTGTGAGTCACAAAAAGCATCATAGTAGAACTTCTCTTACCATACACCGCATATTGTTCAGTGCATTGCCAGGGAGAAGAAGAGGCTCTCTTTCTACTAATTCTTCTTCTTTTAAAAAAACTTTTAAATAGTCTTTGAGATCAGCATAATTGAACTGCCTATTTTAAGCAGTATTCCAAAGAGAAAAGCATGTTTTAATACCTGTACATGTCTTGTGAAGTAGTCTTGAAATTGCAAAATTTATGCTGTCTTCCTACAACGCTACAACCAGACACATTTGACTTCTTTACAAATGGCAAAGAGGAGTTTTTAAATGACTCTCATCTAGGCAGAAGTCCCGCAGCTGGATTCAGCCATTAAAAAATTTTTTGATGTCAAATTAATTTTTAAGTCTCTGTGCAATGTACTACATTCGCTAGACCACTATTTGGATACACTCAAAGTTGGTAGAGAATAGTATTTCCTAAAAGATCATTTTTCATACTATGTCTTAGCACTCTCAACTTAATTTAAGTAATGGGCACTGGCAGTTACTGCAGAAAATGAAGAGGAAAAAAGAGTAAGGAAAATCTCATTTTATCAAAACAACCAACTAGACCAAGTATGTCAAACACATGCATTTTCATTTTACTAAAGAGAACAAGTTCAACAGAGCATTAAAGAACATATTACCACAGAGACAGCTCTATGCCAGCGTATCAAATCAGGATACATCCAGGTTACATTTCTGATTTATGGGTCCCACAGCATCCTTCTACCAAGGTTGAGTCCCATGATAAGAGAGACAGATTAATCCTAAAGGCATATGTCATCCTTCATCTTATCCCCCCATTCTCCAAAAATTATGAATGAGATACCAACGTCCAAGGGACTATCAAATTAAGAGCTATAAGTATTTCAGGGGTGGTTTAGATCTCAGTAAAAGAAATCCAAATAAGGTGTCCCATATTCCCTAAAATAGAAAAATTATGATAGCCTGCATGTATTGTACCACTTGGTCTCCCTAACCCCAGCAGCAGGAAATTCTTATTTTATATCCCCAGCTTCTGTGCCTTTTGTTATTTAATTTACAGTGTTTGTTTTCACAGGCATTCTACATTTATAAAATAACTTTGGTAACTGTTTGGGTGCCTAAGATTCATTCATTCATTTCTCAGGGAATAAATCTCGAATTGCTTCAATTCAAATCTCCAATATATGTGTTTTGAGCTAATGTGCAATAGGAATAAATTATGAGTCAATATTTTTTGTTACTGCACTACTCCATGAGGAAAATTAACATTAGGAATCTGATGATAATATTTCAACACCTAAAATAAAGTTGTATGGCAAACATTCCATAGAAAACTAAAGCTAAATAGCACAGATTCTAATTTCTTCAGACGTTACAGAGGAAAGAATTTATTTCCCAACATTTTAGACAGCTAAAGGTCATGGAGCATGTGTGTGGGAGGAGAGAACCTGAGTCAACATACTTATTTTCATTAGGGGACCAAGAGTAGACATAATTTTTTAGAAAATGCTCCTTTTTACTGCCTCAAAAATAATTACACAATAATGTGCTTTCTTTCATGTAGCAAGATGACACTATTGGCCCAAGATCAGTAGGTTAAATGCTTTGAATTGTGTATCCAGAAGTGAGGACATTTTTTTCACTGATTCATTGACATGTTCAGATCCAGTAATTCCTTGTTCCCCTAGGGTAAAGGGTGCAGCCTGTAGCCATGTAATTAAATAAATCCAACCAGGCCACACAGGAGTCAAAATTATGACATCAGCCATGACCTAGTTAGGTAAATAGCAATAGGTAAATAACTAGCCAGCAAGGCGCTTCATTAGTTTAGAAATACACAGAAAGTATAATTCCCCTAAGATTTTCGTTCTAATAAAAGCTGGAGCTGAATAGAGCACTGGCTACTCTGTGGTTATCTTAGTTGGTTTACAAGTGATCAAGAAATAAGAAAATTTCAAACTTGCAGCCCCCTTTAATAAGCTTATCTTAACTCTAGAAAGATAGGCCAGTTCCCCCAAATTGTAGCAGATCAGCACTCAGAAAGTAATTTACAACTGACATCCTCTCAGAGGCAGTTAGATCAAGAATTTTCAAAAATGTGGCCCTCAGAACTCCACTGTTTATTTTATTTCAACAAGCATTTAGTGAGTTCCTTTCCTTAAATGTGTCAGTTATTACATGTATTATACTACGTGCTGAGACCTTTAAGTTAAGTATGGCCCAGTGCATATCCACACAAGCTTGCTGATTGTTGGGGAAGAGAGAAACATATATAAGCACCTTAATAAAGATGTATACAAAGAATGTTATAGGCTTACAGAGGAGAGGCTCTCAGAGAAGGCTATAAGAATTAGGCAGATGGAAGAGGGTGTTGGATGAGGGGGAAACAAAGGTATCTGGTGAATAAAGTTCAGAACAAACAAACGTACACGGGTGTGGAATAGCATCTAAAATGTGGGGACAGATGGGGCTTCAAATAGTTTATAAAGAAAGTGTGAACAAGTGATTTTTTGCTAAAGGTTTTAATTTTACCTTTGTTTGTGAAATAACTCTTTTTCCCTAGGGTTTAATTTCATTGAGTATGTTTTTAAAATATGACTCCTTTCTCTAATCTCCAAATTACGCATTGACATTTTGCTTTCCCTGTAGCATTACATTTCACTTCTGTCTCTGCTATCTCCTTTCCCATTTCTGCCCCCAAGTACTTCAAGGGGGATATGAAAATCACCCAAAGGATGCAAGGAGCAAGCAGCTGTTTAAACATGCAAGGCATCATCCAGAAAGAAAAAAGGGCTTTAACAAAACTTGGAGATACAACTTTAAGAGATGGTACAACACTAGGAGTTGCTGTCCCCTGTGGCAAATGTCTGGCTTTTGTGGGCTATTGTCATAGGGACAGAAAAACCAACCCGGAAATAAACCTACTTCTGTGGAAGTAGGTACTTACTGTAAAACAGAGAACCCTCCTCAGTGCCCATTTTAAAATTCATACCACTCACTGCCTTATTCCCACATCACCACAACCCTGTCCTGTCACCTCCCCCACCAATTCCCATGTTCCTCCTCTGTCAGTTGAACCTTAACCACACTATTCGCCAATATTGCTGACATCTGTCTCAACACTATGGATGACGTTGGCTTTTCTGTAAGAAGACTCCATGAAACAGAACATTTTCCTGAAGGGTTCAGAATTGAGGCCAGCAAGACTCAGCAGGGTACCAGAAGGATGTTCATCAGGTGACTATCCTGTGATATCAGTAAGCCAGCTCTTCTCAAATACTTGTCTCAATTTGATTAGATCTTAGACTTCACCACTAAAACCTTCTCAGACACTGGGCTATTCAGGGGGTTTGGATTTGTGCATTTCAAAGACAGTGCCACTGTTGAAAAGATGCTCCAAGTGAAAGAGGACAAATTGGATGACAAGATAATAGATCTTAAAAGGGCTAACGTGATGCCACCTAAATTCCCCCCCAAAAAAGGTTTTTGTGGGTGGGGTGAACCCTTGTCTGTCCGACAGAAAAATCAGACAGTGCTTTGGGACGTTTGGAAAGATTAAGAAAATTGAGTTTCCACTGTGTCTAAGAACAAATGAAAGAAGAGGTTTCTGTTTATCACATATACTGGTGAAAAATCAGTGAGGAAGCTGTAAGAAACCAGATACCATGTAATTGGCTTTGGGTGAGGTGAAGTTAAAATCGCCCTCCCGACAGAAAAATATGAGGCAGACACAAAAGTGGGGAAGTATGTTCCATTTGCTAGATCAGGCAACCTCTGGAGATGAGGAGGAGGCTTCTGTGCAAACCCAAATGCTTGTGGAGAAAACCGAGATGCTTGCGGCTGGCAAACCAAGATGTCTGTGGAGCAAACATAAATGTTTATTGTGCCTTTGGAGGTGGTGGAGGCCTTTCTTGTTTGCTTGTTCTGGGTCCCTTCTCACTTCTTCAGTGAAGGATTTAGTTTATCTGACCACGTATAAGGTAATTTCCATAATGCCTAGAGCTATCAACAGCTATCAGCCCATTTTTAATGGTTGTAGTAGAAATTATTATTTTTATTTTATTTTATTTTATTGAGACAAGAGTTTCATTCTTGTTGACCAGGCTGGAGTGCCATGGCACAATCTTGGCTCACTGCAACCTCTGTCTCCTTTGTTGAAGGGAATCTCCTGCCTCAGCCTCCAGAGTAGCTGGGATTACAGGCACCTGCCACCACACTCGGCTAATTTTTTGTATTTTTAGTAGAGACAGGGTTTCACCATGTTGGCCAGGCTGGTCTCGAACCCCTGACCTCAGGTGATCCACCCACCTCGGCCTCCCAAAGTGCTGGGATTACAGGCTTGAGCCACCAGGCCCAGCTAGAAATTATTTTTGTGTATGTAACTATGGGACCCATAACTTCTAACCTGCATTTACTTATTAGTACATGCAAATAAACCAGGCCAAATCCGGTAGTGGTTACCAGATTTTTTCTTTTTTTTTTTTTTTTTTTTTTTTTTGAGATGGAGTCTTGCTTTGTGGCCCAGGCTGGAGTGCAGTGGCTTGATGTCTGCTCACTGCAAACTCTGGCTCTCAGGTTCGAGTGATTCTCATGACCCAGCCTCTGAGTACCTGGGATTACAGGTGCTCACCACCACACTTGGCTAATTTTTGTATTTATTTATTTAGTAGAGATGGAGTTTCACTGTGTTGGCCAGGCTGGTCTCAAACTCCTGACCTCAAGGGATCCACCCACCTCGGCCTCCCAAAGTGCCGGGATTACAGTTGTGAGCCACTGTGTCCAGCCCCTGTTACCAGATAATTTATCAACCATTCTGAAGACAAAAGGTGAAGCTGCCACTGTAGAACCACCATCCTCAAATGAAAAGTTTTATCACTCTTATTAAATGCCCAAATGACTATATTGTAACAGATTGTCACTATTTCCTCATCAACTATTTCCAACTCTTTTAATTTTTTCATGACCTTTTAACATTGGAGCTAGGACACAAGAACAAAAACATTTGTGACTTTTTTGTTTTATTTTATGGAAGTTAAATGTTTTCTAGCATTATAAGAAACTATTTCTGTAGTGGTTTCTAATTTTGAGCTGGTGTTTTTGTTTGTTTTTTGGTGACAGGAGTGGGAAGTTTTTAGCCAGGTATGTACTTTTGTTTGTTTATTTTTAAAGGGTGGTGTGTTCAGGTTCAAGCTACACAGATCCGGGGGAAAGAAATCATGAAGTTTTACTCTAGATTTTCTAAATATTCAACCAGTTCCTTGCATTCATCTAACATTTACAAAGGGTTATTCTAAGCCAGAAACTCTTCAACTGATAAGATTCAGAGAGAATTAGTTCCCATCTTCTTAGAGAGATAGAGGGAAACCAAGAAATGTAACACAATGTAGTTATGTACTAGGTAAAGCTTTGCAGATGATAATGTGGTATTGCAGACACAGGCATCTAAAACATGTGTTGCCAGTGGATTGCCAGAGGAGGTGTGCAGTGAATAGGCCTTTGCCAATGGGCTGTGCTAAAAGCAGACAGCCTACCAAGCAAACATGCAAAGGTATTTAATAAGAATTTAGTATTCACATTGGAAGACAGCAAAGAGCTATTTTTAAAAAGGGGAAGCAGGGTGCTTGTGGAAAATAAGGAAAGGGTCAGGGCAGGAGCTTGAGTATCTCTTGCCAAGAAAAATATAATGAGTCATCAATGTGATCAACTCATGTAATTCTAAATTTTCTAGTAACTACACTTTTTGAGAAAGCAAAAAAAAAAAAAAAAAAATCAGTTCACTGAAATAACAAATTGTGTTTAATTTAAAATAACCAACATCATTTCAACATATACTACAGATAAAAATGATTAATGAGACATTTTATAGCATTGTTTTCATACCAAGTTATCAAAATCTCATATGTATTTCCCTTTTATAGCCATATGAATTAGTCTGTTTCTCATGCTGCTGATAAATACATACCCAAGACTGGAAAATTTATAAAACAAAGATGTTCCATATGGCTGGGGAAGCCTACATTCATGGCAGAAGGCAAGGAGGAGCAAGTCACATCTAATGTGGGTGGTAGCAGGCAAAGAGAGAGCTTGTGCAGAGAAACTCCCATTTTTAAAAGCTTCAAATCTCATAAGACTCATTCACTCTCATGAGAACAGCACAAGAAGACCCACCCCTCATAATTCAATCACCACTCACTGGGTTCCTCCCATGACATGTGGGAATTATGTTAGTTACAATTCAATATGAGATTTGGGTGGGGACACAACCAAACCGTACCATTCCACCTTGGCCTCTCTCAAATCTCATGTCCTCACATTTCAAAACTAATCACACCTTCCCAGACAGCCCCCAAAGTCTTAACTCATTTCAGCATTAACTCAAAAGTCCACAGTCCAAAGTCTCATCTGAGACAAGGCAAGTCCCTTTTGCCTATGAGCCTGTAAAATCAAAAGCAAGTTAGTTACTTCCTAGATACAATGTGGGCGCAGGCATTGAGTAAATACAGCCATTCCAAATGGGAGAAATTGGCCAAAACAAAGGGGCTACACAGCCCCATGCAAGTCTGTAATCCATCAGGGCAGTCAAATCTTAAAGCTCGAAAATGATTGCCTTTGACTCCATGTCTCATATCCAGGTCACACTGATGTAAGAGATGGGGGCCCATGGTCTTCAGCAGCTCCACCTCTCTGTGGCTATGCAGGGTCCAGCCTCCCTCCCAGCTGCTTTCATGTGCTGACACTGAGTGTCTGCAGCTTTTTCAGGTGCACGATGCAAGTTGTCAGTGGATCTACCATTCTGGGGGTCTGGAGGATGGATGGTGGCCCTCTTTCAGAGCTCCACTAGGCAGTGTCCCAGTAGGTACTCTGTGTGGGGGCTCTCACCCCACATTTCTCTTACGCACTGCCATAGCAGAGGTTCTCTATGGGAGCCCTGTCCCTGCAGCAAACTTCAGCCTGGATATCCAGGCATTTCCATATATCCTCTGAAATCTAGGTAGCGGTTTCCAAATCCCAGTTCTTGACCTCTGTGTACCGACAAGCTCAACACTACATGGAAGCTGCCAAGGCTTGAGGCTTGCACCCTTTGAAGCCATAGCCTGAGCTCTACGTTGACTTCTTTAAACAATGGTTGTAGCAGCTGGGACACAGGGAACCAAGTCCCTAAGGATGTACATTGGGAATTAACATAATTCAATCACCTCTCACCAGGTTCCTCCCATGACACATGGGAGTTGTGGGGAGTTACAATTCAAGATGAGATTTGGGTGGTGACGCAGGCAAATCATATTATCATCTCAATTCAGACTAGTTACATTTCAAGTGCTCAACACATGTGGCTAGTAACTATTATGGCAAAAACCCCAGTTACTTTTGCACTAACATAATATCATAAAGTACAGCCTCAGATCATAAAATATGTGTATTACATCCTGAGGGGTTTAATTCTGTCTTTAAGGCAATAGGAAAAATTAAGATTTAAAACCAGGAGTGACATAAAACATCAAATATAATAGGACATGCCCAACATTGAGTTCCCTGCTAGGATCTGAAACTCAATAAGACTCAATCTTTGTCTTCAAATAATTCATGGTCAAGAAAGAAAGATAGAAATAGCCATGAGACCAAGATTTTGATAATTATGTGATAATATAAGAGTAAAGTTGAAGTTTAGGGAGGAAGTCAAATTTACTTAGAACAGTAAGTACTTACTTTCCTTATTAGAATGCAAATATCCTGTGCTCAAAATTATCTCTGTCCGCTCTTTTGTACTCTACTTAGCAACTAAGAAGGGCTTTTTCACATAGCAGAAACTTAAAAACAAATATTGAATGATGACACAGAAGAAAAACTGATAAGTGTCTATAACATTTTAAACAAAAAGAGGAAGAAACAGGAGAGGTGATGTAAAAAATATTCGAGGTTTTCCTTTTCATTTTTAGTGGAAATGCTTGTTATTTAAATATTTGAACATATTCTGCTTTAAGGGGAAATTTTCAAATACATAACATGGAAATAAATACACTTTGTTAAAAATATAAGACTAAATGAAATAATAGGTGTGAAACTGCTTTGAAAGTTAGAAAAACTATAAAAATATGGAGACTAAATGAAATAATAGATGTGAAATACTGAAATACTATTTGAAATTTTTTTATTAGAAAACTCTATAAAATAGTCATGCTGTGTAGTCACAAAGAAAAAGAGAATCCCCAGGTAATCTAACAAGAGAATTAAGAAAACAAAATGGTGTTAAGAAATAGTCAATGTAGTTAGAATTATGAGTGTTTCTGAATGTATGTATTCAAAACAAAGGGCAAGTATACAGATTCATCCAGCAGAAAGTATTTAGGAGGAATTGGCTTTAATTCACCAGAGTTAACCAGATGAAGCCAGGTGATTTTTGGTTAAGAGTTTCTGTTTCTGTACCCCTGGGGAATTAACTTGTCTATTGAGCCAATCAAAATATAGCTATATCTACATTTGGCTGTTTGCACTGAGGAATTAAACCAAATAAAGTTTCAGCCAATTCAGAGTGGATGTAGCAGATGTTTTGATATTTCAGTTTTGCTCTGTATTGATATTTCAGTTTTAGAAACTATTTTAGTTTACTTTTCCCAGTTCCAGCTGGTTCATTAGTTGATTTGGAGTTTTTTTTTTTTTTTTTAAAGTTAAGTAGAAAAAAGTAGAATTGGTTCAAATTTCAGGATGTCGTATACATTCAGCACGTAAGCTTAAATTCATTATTTCTCTTTGGCAGGGGCTGATGATTAGTTCCAGATTCTTCTTGTGACTATACATTTTAATTATTAGAAATAGGTTATGCAATTTTGTCAGAGTTATGTCAAATAAAGTATTTATGATCACAATGGTTCAGTTAACCCTCAGAGAGTTATGCATATGTGTATGTATATGTGTGTGTTTAGATGCTATCTAAAATAATATGTGAAAGTCTAGGTTTCACGGGTTTGTTATTGTACTTAAGGAAAAATGATAAGGCCATATTTTCATTTATATTCTCATAAGATCTGGATTGACAGTAGAAATGCATATGTAGTAATAATTATCTGCCCCAATGGCCCACCAAAATTTAAACAGCCAAATTTAATTTCTTGACATTTGAAATGGTTCTTGTAGTAAGACTTGTTACTAGTCGACTTTATACCTCTCAGACTTCTCCTGCTATTGGTATCCACATCTCCCATATTTGGGTTACTACAGATTAAAAAAAATGCCAAGTTAAAGATAATCCTTAAACATTGTGAATACCTGATAACAAAGGAGGGCAAGGCTGGAAGTCATTGGTTCTAATGTGAATCCAGGTAGGGTCTATAGTCTTGTTTTGCTGGAAAAATATATTTAAAATTATGTCATGGCAGAGTAATTAATCTCAAATACACATTATGTATGGACCTACTTAGAGATAAAAACTCTACCACGTTTGATTGGCTTTGGTCTACATCCATGGTTCTGAAACCTGGCTTGTCATATGAATCCCTTCAAAGAAACTGGGAAAAAATGTTCTGTACTCCATCACCCCTGGAAAATTTGATTCAGTAGGTCTGGTTTGGGACCAGGCATCTGTTTTTTAAAACTCATTAGGTCAACTCTAATGGTGAGGCAGCTATAAGAAACATGGAGATTACTAAATGGGAATCTTTTAATCTGCAGATTCTTAATTCTGTGATCAGTGTTACAGGGAGAGCTCATGAAACCCTACAGTTATGTGATTATTTGTAAAGGGTTAATATATATACATGAACCAGTAAGTTTTTACTTCATAATATCCCAAAGATCATCAACTGTATAAGATAGTATCAGTAAAGGTAATTTTATAGTTTTCTTTGAAGCATAATTTTATTGAATTTAAGTAAGTTATATGAAAGAGATCAAACATTTGTTTTCAAAAAAGCACAGGAGACCGCCCCCCACCCCACAACTGTGTAGACCAGCAGTATTCCTGCTAGTTAATACACTTTGACACATTAGTATAGTAAGTCATGTAATATTTCTTTCAATGATGGATCTCGAGATGAAATTGAATTTAGAAAATAGTAAAACTCCTAATTTATGAAATAAATTACCTCTTTTTTTATTTCCCTCAAATCCATTAGATTTCTCACTTGCTAATTCCACAATCTGTAATTCTTACCAACAATGTGGCAAATCTTACCAATCGCCTGTTGTGAAACTAGCCCTGAAGTGCTGACAGAATTCTATAATTTATGTTAATGATTGCTTAGAATTACTTTTAGTCATACATAGCTTCCAAGCATCCCTTCTATAGCCAAGAGTCTGAGTACAAGTCATGAATAAATGTTTGCCACCACTAGAAATACATCCTGGCCAAAAGTCCAAGCTCATACTATAGAAGGGGGCTCTGATGTGATGATGGTTGAAATGAACCTAGTTGGTTGCCTGAGGTAAGAAAAGTCCCTTAATATATATATGTCTGTGTGTGTGTGTATATATATATATATACACACACACACATATATACAGAGAGAGATGTGTGTGTGTTTGTATATATATATATATACACACACACACACATGTATATATACTCAGTATAATGCTTTATAATCACTGTTGACATTAAAGACAATAACTTGTAAGTTTTAATTAATTTTCCTCTATACTGTTTCATAAACTGCAACATTTTTTCTCATATGCAGAAATGTGTAAAAGGGGGACTTTTGTAAATAATAGTTGTCAGTTTCACCAGATATAGTCCTTGCTATAAAACTACATAATTCCTTGGTCTGTAGAAGAGCTATGATATAAAATATATTAAAGAATCTGTATAAATGCAAATACAATAAAAAATACAATTGATTTTTATGGATTTTAAGTCTTAAATGTAAGTAAAAACTCCGTAGACTGCAAGACACTGTCTGATAAAATGTCAAAATGGTTCCCTAAGGGAAATCAGGATGATGTTCCAGAATACCATTTTTACCAACCCCCGCTGTTCTTTGATACTCCCTGATTTGCTTGGGGAAGGGTTGTCACAGAAATGCTAAAAGCCTCCTAAAAATAAAACCTTAAGAAGAGATCACTTAAGGGAAGAGATACATGGTAGCTGTCTCTAAAATTCTTCTGCTAAAATTCGCGTCTTTTATTCCATTATCCATACAATCACACAAACACACAAGACTTCTAATGAATCAGTTAAAATCTTATAATAAAAGGTTTCATGTGAAGAAATAACTAACAACCACCACCCAGTATTTATAGATTACTATAAAACTCATCAGCTAATAGCCATCACTACTTCCTAGGTACATGATTTATTTCTGCTATACAGAGAGAAAGATAAAGGTTTGAGAATTTTCCCAGCCCTTGGAGGCAATCAGGTACAATACTGAAATCTGTCTGCATCCTCCTCTATACTAAGTGGTAGAGAAGACCAATTATTTTGCCCTAGTCTCACAATCTAAAATTTAAAAAAAGACAATAATAATTAAAATAATAGTAATTATCGCATTATGCAATAGCACCTATTTTCCAGAGTGTGCTAGGTGTTTTATGTGTGTTATTTTACTTAGTTTAACCCTTTCAATGACTATTGAAGAAACTGATAATAGTTTATATCACATACATAAGCAAGGCATGGTTAACTCATTGTTTGCATAGAAACACAGCTAGCCAGTGCAGACACAGGTTGTGAAACGCAGCCCTTTCAACCTCCCTCTGGAACCTGTTTACTCTTTATCCTGCATGACACCACATCCTTTAGCATACCACCATGTGCAAACTAAGTCAGACTAACACTTTCATCTATCTTCTGGGAAAAAAGTATTCCAGTAAGGATAAGAATAAATTTTAGAAACATGTGGACTAAACATTATGCGGTTAGAACACGAGGTACGATAACAGTGGTAAAAATAGTAAAATAAATAGAGAATAAAAGATATTTTGAGATGCAGATAAAAGTTACATTTTCAAATGATAGAACTGCCATGGCACCCAGTTTTTTATTTAAAAAATTAAGTTCCAAGGAAAAAGAATATAATACTTACAATGTTTTGTTCTCAACGCTCAATTGACCTGAAATATGCTATAAAGCATTGTAGTGGTACACAAGAAAAAACAAGGGACTTAAAACCACAATTAGTTTTACCGATACTAAGTATTCCTTTTGCCTTGTGATAATAGGAAGCTTCATTTTTAAGCTTTGCCAAATACTGCTTTCCAATTTTTCCAAATATAAATGGCAAATGATACAGTAAGTTTGTGAAGTTGGGAGTGAGAGAGCAGAGAAATCGAAGAGAGAGAAAGAAAAGCAAATTGAACTCATTTCCAGATAGTTCATTTAAGAAACATTCCTAATTTTGATATGTTAACCCCTTTATCCATTTATTAAATTGTCTCTGCATTTTTGTTATTATAATATAGTGATGTTAAAAACTGCTTATAAGAATGCATCACCAACTATACCAGGTTATATGTTACTCCTAACTGGTATGCTCCCCCATTTATAAAGAGGTGACTCTTAGGCCTACACCAATCTGTGGATCACCAAGCTGGACCCAAAGCTAGGATTTGGGAGTTTTTGCCAGTGATTTATTTAAATACAATTCCTCCATTCGTGTGTGTATGTGTATATATGTGTATAAAAACCTTTACTGCAAGCCTGAAGGTTGTAACAGAAATTATGTAAGATAAAGTTTCTTCAGTAAAAATATGGAATACACAGAAAATGCCAGCAGAGGCCAGTTTTAGAAGCTCTAGACAATGAGTTAAAAATCTCTGAGCTTAGAAGTTCTTAAGACAACAACTACCAAGAACTAATGTCTTTAGAGAACACCTTCTACCACATACTGTGCTAGGATAGAAGAGAGGAGATATGATACCAAAAAAAGGGATTTATTGAAGCTGAAATACTCCTTATGTCACTGAGTCAACTTGGAAATAATAAATGAAACAGTTTGCTGGGAAAAAGAACCGTTATCTGTGTATATCCTACGTGAACAGATATATTACAAGGCATAGAAAAATGTGTGTTTATATACACATATCTACAAATACAAATTTTCCTAAAGGACTTCTCGACATCTCAAAAACCCATGTAAGTAATTTCAGCCATATAGGAAAAACCCATATTCTTGAAAATTAACTGAAAATAAGACTTACTTTTAATCTAGCAACAATGTGCTTGTCTCTAAGTGAATGTCCTATCTAGACTTTGAGGTTACTAGGGAAAGATTAGCTATTTTTGCAGCTTTCAAGAGTATCACAGGAGAAACAAACCAGAGAGATTCAGGTGGGAAGTGTGGAATCAGAGCAAGTTTTATACTTAAAAATATATATATTGTAATGGAGGGAGCATTAACACTACAGTATAGTGAAAGAAGTTGAAATCAAACTTAACTATGTGGTGTTTCATACATAATACAAGCAAAGGATTAGTGTTTGAAATGTTAGGTAAATGTGCCCAATTAATTACATGCTGTAGTTTGGGTTGTAATAGAGATAGCCTTTGAGGTGTACTTAAAATAAAAATGTTGATTCTGTATGGAATTACCTAAACAGTTATCACAATGGTTCACGCTGTACTTCCAATATTTCATCTGGTGGTGACTACAAGAATCCACATAGGGCACTTACATGGTAACTGTGGCTTGAAGCTACAAATGTCATTTCCAGCATCCTCAAACCGGTTGGTCATTTACTCAGTCTTTAATGGATGACTTCTGTAAACAGGGCTCTGGATTAGGGGTTTTGTGTGTGTATATGTATGTATAGAGAAGGCAATTTAATAAAAAGGAAAAAGAGCAGAGCTCTTAGTGTTGGAAGATCATAATTTAGCTGGAGAGAAAACACAGCCACATAACAATATATCCAAAATGAATTAATTTATGAATTAGAAACCTTAAAAAACCCATTATCATACTGATGATAGAACAAATAAATACAGAAATAGAGAGGTGAAGAATGGGATAGTCCCTGATAAACATACAGGAATTGATGCAAGTTAAGAATAAATCATCATTTATAGCACTATCATGATAAATATTGAAACTGGTAAAAATCATCAATGAATACCAAATCTGGTGAGGATAGCTTGATCAGGAGTAGAATCTTTTTATGGTATTAAATCTCTTCCCACAGATTACTTATTACTGTTAAAATAAGCAGGAGGCCATTTAAAAGCCAGTTTATCCAAACATACTGAAACTTAGAGGTATTCCTTGTAGCTGATTAATTTTGGAATAAAAAACAACAAAAACAATATGCAAACTAAGTTTCAGCCAATCAAAAAACAGCCAGTTAACCATTAGTTATATAACTAAGGCCGTTCCCCTGAATTATACCCAAATAAGGCAGATGCCTAGCTGTAGCCAATCAAGTAATTCCGTTACTCCTTGCTTCTGCATTCAATCTATAAAAGCTTGCTGCTCATGCTGCTAAAGTGGAACTCTCTCAACCTATTCTGGTTTTGAGTACTGCCCAATTCATGTGTCCTTAAATGCTCAAAAAAATCTGTTAAATTTATTTTGTCTCCTAAAGCTTTTTTCAAAAATATTACTTGTAGGTGAATGATAGTAACTACACTGGTAAGAAATCAGCAATATTTTTATCTAAATAATAAAAATCGACATCATCAAAATGACAGGCAGATGTACATTATATTTAGGGATATGACACTCTATGGGAGGACTCATCATTTATGTAGTATTATACCCTGGGTTACATAACCTAAATCTACCCATCAGGAAACAAGAGACAATACCAAATGAAGAAACGCTTTTTTTAAGGCTTACATTCTTCAAAACTGTAATCACCTTAAATAGAAATAAGGGCTGATGAAGCTGCTCCCAACTAAAAACATGTGATTAGGTTAACTAAAAAAGTCACAATATGGATAGTAAAATTAACGAAAGGCATGTCTTTATTCTTAGAAAGTATAGACTGACGCATTGAGGGATGAAAGGTGAGGAGGTATCATGCTTGCAACTTATCTTCCAGTGGTTCATAAATGTACCTGCCAGTGTGGGGAACAAGTGAGAAAAACTAATATGTGAATCTTGTAAGGTTATCAGATACGCTTTATACTAGTCTTGCAACTTTCATCAATCTTTAAAATTATTTCCAAATAAACGTAAGACAAAGAATACATTTATTAGTCCCTCTTTTCCCCTTCCCAAACACACACACACACACACACACGCACACACGCCACACACACACACACACACACACTGGATTTGAGTATTTTTAAATACTCTATACCTTGTTTTTGTTGCAAGTCCATAGCTGCCCACAAGTCTAAGCCAGGAACTTGGAAATCATATCCAAACTCTTCCCTCTAACTCTTACTTTCCTAAATTTTATTTCACTTGTCTGTCAGCAGTATTAGCAAGTCTATCATCCAGAAGCTGCATCGTGCTTCTGCAAAGACAATATAATCAAAATATCATCATTCCCTAAATCAATTTGTAAATATTACCGACAATTTTTTACTAGACTAGCTAGCCACTCATGAAAAATAAGTAAATAATCATACTACTAAAAACTGAAAAATAAGAGCAAGCAAGAGAAACCATCCTTGTTAGGTACTAAATTTTAATACAAAGTCCCAAATAAAAATGTGGCAGTATCAATGTATGAATTGATAGACAAATCACTGCAACAGAATAGGAAATGTAGAAGTTGAGCCAATGTTTAGTGATATGAAAAGACATCAAATAAACAAATTAGCAGCTGTTAAATGTGAAATTAGGGATAAGAATTAGGTATATGGGAGCCAGAGATGGGAGGGGGACTTTTCACATATATCTGTTCATGCTCACTCGGTTCTGAACTATGTGACTTTATTCACTAAATTAATTTTAAACTTATTTTTATGCGATTGTTTATTAAATTAAATAAAAGATATTTAAATTTTAAAAATAAAACAAAAGCAAAAGCACAGATTTTGTTGAAGTTCCAGAATTTGTAATTCTGCCAGTGAAGAAAGTAGCCAACTCTCTCTGTGTGCTTAGGCCCAGGGAATCTGTTCTGAATTCATCTCAGATTGAATAATCAGAAACTAATGGTTGCAAATTCGGGGTCATATTGCAAAGAGCATGTCTGACAGTTTGTTTAAATGTATCCACATTCACTGAGTAGTCTAAAGAAATCTAACTTTTAATTTACTTTCCCTAAGGCAGAACACAAGGAAGGGCTTTTAATCATGTTACATGCAATATAAATTCCCTAACAGCATCACATTAAGATCATGATAAGTCTAATGCTCAGGAATTGTTGAATGCCCATAACCCTTTAAGAGAGTAGTGCCTAACCTTTTTGGCACCAGGGACCAGTTTTGTGAAGACAATTTTTCCACGGACTGGAAGCTGGGTACGGGGTGGGTGATGGTGTCAGGATAAACTTGTTCCACCCAAGATCATCAGGGATTAATTATATTCTCATAAGGCGTGCACAACTTAGATCCCTCGCATGCACAGTTCACAATAGAGTTGGCACTTCGGTGAGGATCTAATGCCCCCGCTGATCTGACAGACTGGAGGCACAGTTCAGGTGGTAATGCTCCCTTGCCTCCAGCTCACCTCCTGCTGTGCAGCCTGATTCCTCTCAGGCCATGGATCAACCAGTACTGGTCTGCAGCTGAGACTCCTGCTTTAAGAAATCCATGACATGGCCTGGCATGGTGACTCACACCTATAATCCCAGCACGTTGGGAGGCCACAGTGGGAGGATCACTTGAGGCCAGGAGTTCAAGACAAGTCTGGCCAACATGGTGAGACACCATCTTTACAAAAATAATTTTTTTTAAAAAGACATCCATGAGAAATTTACATATAGAAAAGCTACTAAAATTGATTATAATTGATATTTCACATATTTTATACACACATACACATATATGCAAAAAGTTTGTTACTTTCTCTGATAGTTACTTCTTTATAGGAGATGCTTCGGACTCAGAGAATAGACAAGCCATATTACAGAAAGCTTAGGAAATGCCAGTTGCGAATATCAGAGTCTTAATTATATAATATAACCTTAAGTAATTTAGGATTAACTAGAACCTAATTAAATACAAAGATGCCAGCCAACAAATCACTATGACACGGGTGGCTGAACATTCTATATTTCATATCAGAACATAGATATCCAATGTTTAGATATCATACATTCAAGCTTAGTGTTGCCTTTAAAAGATGCACACTATATGTTTATAAACAGTAGTAGAAAGGGCCACTGGTTTGCTCACCTCATTCCCTAAAATCTGGAGATTATGGATGAAATGCATTGGTGTTCCTGAATGGGAAGAACTGGAGGCTGAATAGGTCCTATTACCAGTAGCTATTATTAGTGACCCTTCCTCCAGAAGACAGTAAAGAAGAAAATGTTTCTCAGAAATCAAGCATGGTTTTTAACTCCTACTGCTTTAAATCATGGTCTATATTTTTATATAAGTAAATTTTGTTTTTCCACACTTAATTACTTATTAAATAAATAAAATAACTAATACAAATCATCAAAAGTGATTCTTTGTTCTTACCCACTTGGTCATCTTTTAGCACTATAAAATTTAAATAGAGTATATTAACATTTTTCTTTATGTATGATAAAAATATCACCAAAGACAATATTTGTTATATCAAAGAATTGTATACATTTATAATGTTTTTCTGACAACTACAACTTAGTTGACCTTTTAAATAACAGTGTTTGAAATCCATTTTGAGGAGTTTGAGGAGTCCTCTTTCCTTAATCTCTCCATGGTCATACATTTGCTCAAATTCTTTCTGGTTTTGTTTTTCACTTGTCATATTTCCTTCTAAGACAAAGTTGATGATTAAGATGCTTCTTCATTTGCTCATTGTTGTACTCAGAATTCTAAGATGTTCCCGCAGTGAGTTAAGCCCTTACAAAATTTTCTCTTGAGTGCTGGCAAAACCTGTGACTTTCTTCTAGCCAATAGAATATGACAAAGGATTCCCTTGATAAGGTGATGGTATATAGCAAAGATGTTACATTACTTTTTATAGAAGACTATCTGAGCCAACTGGAGTGAGATATTTTCCTGTTGGCTTTGAAAAAGTAAGTTGCCATGTTGTGAGAAGACCTGTGAAAGGGCAATGTGGCAAGGAACTGCAGGATCCTCTAGGAACTGAGAGTGGACCCTAGCAGATGACCAGCAAGAAAGAGGACCTCAGTCTTTAACTGCAAGCAACAGATTTCTGCTTACAGCCTCATGAGCTTGTTTGCCTGTTTCCTCCAGAAATGCACTCAACCTGGCCAATACCTAGAGTGCAGTTTTGTGAGATCCTGAGATCTCTGATCTTTCTGACACAGTTAGGGTTATATCAAGATTCCTGAAGCACAGAAACTTATGAGATGATAAAATATGTTGTCTATAAGCCACTAAATTTGCAATAATTTGTTAGATAGTAATAGAAAACCAATATAGTCATTCAATTCACACTTCTAAGAAACTTTCATTCTTCCAGTCATTGAAATCTCACATCTAAGAATCTTTTGTTAAATAATAGTAAGTTGGGTAAAAAACTCCCCAAGTTTCTAAGTAGTTAAAACATTGTTCACAAAATCCATTTATTCAAACATAACAATGAAGTGGGATTGTTTTTAGTGGGGTTATGAATTACATTTATTTTACAGTCAATTTTCATGTATCATTTAGTGAGAATTAGAGCTTTGGGAGTATATCAAAAGAGAAAAATTTTAATGCAGCATTTTTCAAAGTGTGGTCCTAGACTAGCTGCATTTGTATCACTTTGGTGTTTATTAAAAATGTGGAGTCCCAGCCCACTTTCACACCTACTAGATTTGAAGTTCTATGGCTCAGAAATCTACATTTTAAAAAGCTTCCCCAGAGAATTATTTCTGCAGGTAAAATTTTAGAACCAATACATTAGCAATGGTTTATTACGCTGGCTGTCCATTAGATAGACTTACGGAGCTTTTAAAATATACCCATACCTAGGCCACACTCAATTAGTGGAGAATCTCTTGTATTGGACCCAGGCATAGGCAGATGTGAACTCTCCCCAGGTGCTTCTTTGAGGAACCATGGTTGAAAATCACTGCTTTAACAGGAGCATTGGAGCCTATTGCTCAGAAGGAAGTTAGGCAATAGTTACATAAATTTTGGGTAGGTTGATCTCTTCCCTCACCCGAGTTTGTGCTGAGGAGAAAGAGGAAGACTAACTCCTCTAGAAACAAACTGGTGGAGAGAAGGTACCCTTAGGAAAGCTAGAGTTACTGTTTGATTCTTTTGACTCTAACCTTCTTATTGTCCCATTTTCAAACACCTTCTCCATGATCTTTCCTCAAGTATCCCTTATATAACCTTTTTTATACACTGTAGTGACTGTCACTCTTCATACAATAGTTCTTCCTCTCATGTTGTTCACATTATTGTTGTCCATTTTATGCTATAATGTAATCTAATTTATGATAAGTTTGACTTCATGCACTGTTTCTTTAAGGTGATTTTTACTAGTAAGGGACAAGCTGGGTCATTTAATCAAGGTAATTTGTCTGGAATGAGCCACAGAGTGATATAAGACTGTAAATAAGATGTACTTCTATTGGAGAAGTCAGAAAGTTAAATATCTAGTTATAGGCAGTCTATGATCATTTGTTGATATACACATGATATTTCCACGTTAGCCTTGCAAATGCTTGAGGGCAGGCCTCCAAATCTTAGATAAAATCCTGTCTTCAATAATAGCCACATGAACATAGACTTTTACATGAATTTTAGAATGACGATTTTCTTTAAAATTAAACTCCACCTTGAGTATCTTATCTTTCTGTGCCCTAAAGATTTTGCTCGTAAATGATAGTATTCATTTTATTCTCCTCCATTTTTGACTTTTTTTTCCCTCAAGATCTGTAGCAGTTACTTTCAGTAGACCAAGAAGAAACTGGAAATCAGTTGCTGGTTCAGTACGTACTCCACACATCTGCATAGATATTCCTCAACTTCTCAATCATTTTATTACACCTTGCCATTGCTAAAGTCTCAATCATTTCTGCTTCTTTTTCTAACAATTTCACCTTAATCTTCTGCTTGAAAAGCAATTCACCTAAGCAAACTCCTTGCTCTGATGGAAGCATGACTTTGTAAGATAGGAAAATTTCCTCAGCTTTTTATTCTAATTCAGTGTCCAGCACTTGGGCTAGTGCGTTTCTTTTACAGCAATGTTCTAATTCCAAACTTGACATGACTACTTGGCTTGAAGCCTAACTATATCCCTTATCAAGTCTGTATCCAACATTCTTTGTACCATTTTGGAAATTAATCACTGGCAACTACCATTTGGAGAAAGGGGAATACTTAACCAAGGTTTAACATTTGTTAAGTATAAGTATCTATCACACTAATTCTTCATGGATAATCATGGAATAGCCAATAAGAAATATATATTCTACCTTTTTTCTTATGTTTAATGGAAGTCTTGCTATACTTCCAGTTAAAACTGTTTCTTATTTACCTTAGTGTATTAGTCCATTCTCACACTGCTATAAATACCTGAGACTTGGCAATTTACAAAACAGAGGTCTAATTGAGTCTCAATTCCACATGGCTGGTGAGGCCTAGGAAACTTACAATCATGGCAGTAGGGGAAGCAAGGACCTTCTTTACATGGCAGCAGGAGAGAGAGAGCAAGCGGGGAAAATGCCAGATATTTATAAAACCATCAGATCTCGTGAGAACTCACTATCACCAGAACACCAGGGGAAAACTGTCCCCATGATCCAATCATGTCCCACCAGTTTCCTCTGGGGATTATAGGGATTACAATTCAAGATGAGATTTGGGTGAGGTCACAGCCAAACCATTTCATTTCACCCTGGCTTCTCTCATATCTCATGTCTTCACATTTCAAGACACAATTATGCCCTCCCAACAGTCCTCCAAAATCTTAATTCAATCAGGAATTAACCCAAAAGTCCAAAATCTCATGAGGACTCACTATTATGAGAATAGCATGGGAAAATTGTCCCCATGATTGATTCAATCTCCTCCCACAAGATCCAGCCTTTGACATACAATTGGATTACAATTCAAGATGAGATATGGGTGGTGAAACAGCCAAACCATGTCATTTACCAATACATATTAGGTGAAAAGTAGTCTCAGTTCATGCAGAACAATTCTGTTGCTTTTTCCAAAAACTTAATTTGTAGTCTTGGTTTGTCTATATGTAATACTTTGATGCCTTTTATGTCCAGACCTTAAAAGGTGCCTGCTTCATTTTCACTGGTTATTCTGAAAACTTGATGTGATGATGGTGAAGCAAAAACTGTGAACCTTACTTCATTTCCTTAGGCAATGTAACATTATATTTTGGTGTTTTGCATATTAAAATTAGCATCCTGAATAGGACATCTTTCGATGTTAGTTAATATTTACCTCTCCTGATTCCTATAATATAGATTATAGGGCCCTCCTGTATTCTCATGATTGTAGACTCTGAATCTCAGTTCCCATTGAATACTAATTTTAACATGAGTTAACCACATAACTACTATATCAAAAAGTCTATCTTCAATTGGGATCTTTTAAGGGGCTCGCTATAATTTAAAAGTTTGTGTGCCCACTAAATGCATATGTTAAAATTCTAACCCCCAAGGTAATGGTATTAAGAGATGGAGACTTTGGGGGGTGATTAGGTCATGAGGGCATTACCATCATGAATAGAATTAGTGCCCTTACAAAAGGGGCCCCAGAGAGAATCCTTGCCCTTTGACCATGTGAGGACACAGCCAAAAGGCACCAACTACAAGCCAGAAAGCACACCCCTCACCAAACACTGAATCTGTCTTGATCTTGGGCCTCTCAGCCTCCAGAATCATGAGAAATAAAGTTGTGTTGTTTATAAGCTACCTGATTTATGGTATTTTCTTATAATAGCCTGAATGGACTAAGAGAGATAAACTCTACTTTGCCCACAATAGCAGGGATACAAATTTGTTATATATGTATATGTATTTAAATACCCTGGTACCATCATATGACTAGGAAAAGGATGAACAAGGGTCTATATTCCCACCAAATTCAAGTAGTGTGACTTTCAGCAATCACACACAACTGACCTACACATGCTAGGCCTAAACAATATCACCAGGGACTAAATGAAGTTAACTACCAAAAGAAATGTTATGTCTTGTCTTAGTCAAGGGCAAATACAGCATTCTTACTGAGCAGTGCTTGCCCAATCTGGACGCTGTGCTGCCCAGATTTGGCTTATCATTAGTGTTTAGGACATTAATTCAGATAGAATAAAGGATCAAATCCAGAGTTTGTAAAGTTGGCAAATAATCCCGTGTTTCATCTGACACTATTGAAATTTTGCGTGTGGAATTTAGAAAACAAGAATAATTTGGGGGTATTTTTGAAAATCCAGGTGACAACCACGTATCTAAGAAAGTGTAGAAAAAGATTATCCTGATAACAGGATTGCCTAGATTGATATCACCAGGGACTAAATGAAGTTAACTACTAAAAGAAATGTTGCATCTTATCTAGTCAAGGGCAAACCCAGCAAAAAGCAGCATAGACTATGCATTATAGCCATTTACTTTGAGGCTTTTCTTTACAGTGATGAAGTGGTATTTGAACCTCTTAGGGAGCACATAGCACATTCCTTATCCATACCATTTAATCGCTCTGCACTTATAGCAAAGAAGTCCTAGCCAAAGTGGAAGTAAGAGGAAATGGAGCATATAAAAATGAGAGTGCATTTTGGAGAATTAATTTTTATCCCATGAAAAAAGTTAATAAGTAAACTGTTTGCTGCTTCAATATCACAGCCGATGCTTACTGTTTTTAATCTGACACATGGAACAAAAACATACATATTCTTGGTTTTATTTTTTGTGAGTTATTTATTCTTTAATTCTCTTGACACAAGGCAAGAACAGTTTTACAGTCAGAGAACTTGCTCTCTCCTGTGTGATATTTATCATCTATAGAACCAACTACATTCGGCAGAATGAATTGGTATCTCATCTTAAAAAACGCATTGTGACTTATAAAACAAGATCAGTGAAATGTGGTTTACTGCCACTCATGAAAGGCATAAAATGCCACTTCAATATGGTCTAAGTAGTAAAGCATTTTATAAAAACTTAAACCCCTTTTTCTTATTTTAAGAACAAAAAATGACTTAGCATGGCAGTAGAGAAAAGTGTAAAATCTGAAGGTCATAGTTCAAATTGATATTTCTGCCTTAAGTCACAGAAAGACATCATCTTGATAGTTATTGTACACTCTTAATTATTCATATCCATAGATAGTGAAATGACACAGAAAATAGAATGCTAGTAAAAACAAATACCTCAACATTCACTGGAATGATATTACTTGGAGGAAGTAGGCAAGTAAAAAATCAAAGGCAAAAAGAGAAAAGTCAGAAATGTAAACTTTACCTGTGGGCTGTGACTAAATGATTTTATTTGTGGCATAGTGATTGGCTTTTTCAATGTCCTTAGCAAAGAAAGGTACAACAATTGATCCTATCAACTTTGAAGGAACTTAGGAAATGAGAGGATTGAAGATACTGAAGTCATAGAAACTGTCCAATTTAATCTTGAATTATATAACCCATTTCCACTAAAAAATACCCATTTTTCCTTGACCATTTTTGTTAATTTTACAACTCAAAGATGATGCCATTAGTCCCCATTAAATTAAAGGACCAAAGAGACTGATGCATTATAGCCAATCTATTTTGGAAGATGCACATAAATTTGCTATTTGATTTCTAGTTTCTGTTTTCAGTTTCAGTTTTAAGTCGCTGTTTTCAAGATCTTGGCTTCGTTTTAAAGATGACTACCGTATCCTTGATTGCTGTACACTAAGGTAATCAGTCTGCTGCTGCTTCCCTGATGCCAACAAGTGGCCTTCATAGTTTGAAGTAATAGTCAATAATTTTTGGAGGGCCCTTGATGCAGTTACCCTAATTAAGCTCACTATATAAAAGCTGCTTTGGGATCTCTGTTATCATCTATAGTTCATACATATTTAGCCTAATGGGCTGTGTCATGATAAGCAAATGACACTATTATTACTTCATATTGCACACATACCTCTACTGTTACATAAGGCTGGGAGAATGACCTTGTCTTCCACCTATTTCTCTCAATAGTTAATAGGCACTGTAAGATTCTGTAGGAAAAGCTAGTCTTGCTCTTTCCATCACAATGAAAATGCACATCTCAGAGAGATCACCCATATCAGATATACCATGGTTCTGTGGCTGGTTTACATTGTTCTCTAGACAAACCCAAGGCAAAATTAGGAAGTAGAAACTAAATTTTTTTATTTGGTCTCCCCCTACGCATCTGCCAACATGCCTCCCTTTCCCTTATCTCCCTCTGCCTGACAACCACACTGACTCCTTTTACTGCCCTCTGTCCCTCACCACTACCTGCATGTTGTGCTATACCAGATGTGGAGAACCAGCCCATAGCCAAGAAAGCCTCCTATTACCTATAATCTTCAAAAAGTAGAGAGCTCCATGTTCTTTTTATTAGGGCTTGCTTCTTAAAAAGTTGAGATCATCTAGGTGTGCCTATTCTAATTACACGAGTTCTTGAAAGCTGAGAACTTCATCCAGCTAATAGCAGAAAAGTACGGCAGAAGAGGGAAGTGAGAGACTCGAACCATAAGAAAGAATTGACCATTGTTGGTTTCAAGAAGGAGGGGAACTACCTTAGAAAGAATGTGGGAAGCCTTAAGGAACTAGACGTGGATCCCAGCTGATAGCCAGCTAGGAAATGGGGACCTCAGTCCTAAAAGTACAAGGAACTGAATTTGACCAACAACCTGAATAAGGTTGATAACCACAATCTTCCCTAGAAGCTTCATATAAAAACAGTCCACAGACAGCTTGATTCCAGTCTTGTTAGACCCTCAGCAGAGAACCAGTTTAGCTTTGCTGCACTTTGGACCTACATAATGATGAGCTAATAAATTTGTGCTGCTTTAAATCATGATATTAGTGGTAATTTGTTACTCATCAGCAGAAAATTAATACAATGGATGAATTAGATAAACTAATCCCCTAATCCCTGCTAATATGTTACCTGGTTAATGTGTGATGTATCTCAGAAATGGAATGCCTAAATGCACTTAAAATTCATATGTTACAAAGAAATATTAATCAAACTCAAAGGCAAAGTGTCAAAGATGATGTTACGAATATAATAAAAGTAAAATTTGGAACAAAATGCATTAAAGGAGATAAGGGTCATTTTCTAGTTATATGAGCTATAATCGGTAATGAAGATATGACATTATTAAAATGTATATGCCTATAGCAGACTCTTAAAGAATGAGCCTAGGATTATGATTAGAAACTTTTGGCTGGGATTGGACTTCAAATCACACCTCATGGGCATCTAACTCTTCTATCTTTGAATAAGATCAAACTTGCAGAGATACAAAGGAGACAGCTCATGATTAGAAAATTAATCAGCAATGCAAAGAGAATGACTACCTGTAAATCAACACGTCCAAGATGGTGGTAAGAGGCATGCCACAGTTAATTTACAATGTATTTCAAATCATTTGCACAGCTCATCTAAAATAGCAGACGTTAGCTAGGAATCCCATGAAAGACTATTTCTTCACAAGTTCTATTGATTTCATTGACAGAAACTTACCTATCTCTTTAGAAGTAATATACAGCTTTGCCTAACTCTAAGAATCTCAAAATTGGCAAAAACGAAAGCAAAATAAAAGTCTTGCCAAGAGAAATTGGATTGAAACTACTGAATAGGTAGTTTGAAGTAATAAAAAAATATATATTCTAACTCTCATGTATGTGTCAGCTTAAACAAGCTATGTCAACTTCCCCATCAGTGAAATGAGAAGGTTAGAGTAGATAAGAAAAACATCCTCTTTACTTGTGACATTTCTTTTCATAAGTGTCCCTGAGGAAGGACAGTGGACCTTAGAAGTCACTGTCCACCAAATATGCTGGAGACTTTTTCTCCCACAGATTCTGGTTCTCAAAGAACAGTAAAGAATTCATCTGATCAATCTTCCCAGCTACTAAACAGAGTGTTCAACATGGCCAAATTCTTAACATGGAATTCAGTGTCCTTTACAATGCCTCAACCTTTATTCCCAGCCTCATTTATCAGCATGTATTGCACTAAATTAGTGTTTCTTGAACACATTCTTGAACACATTCCTTGCTTCTGTGCCTTTACTCATGCCCTTTTTCATATCCCAATTCATTACCTAGTGAAATTTTACACATCCTTCAATTTTCAAGTTAACTATCACCTCCTGTAGGAAATCTTATTTAACCACTAATAGAGAACCACCCAGAAGATTTTCAAACTTAAAGTTTAGGGGCCCTTTTCAGAATTTTCAAGATCCATTTTATGAATTAAACATCTGTTTATTTATTTGTTTATATATTTATTAGCCAGGTCCTCAGGCAGGAGTGAACTAGCCCCAGTTGGTGCGTATAGAACCACTGATATATTTTGTTTGGCCGGCATACTGTTTTCTTAAGAATCTGAATCTGCCTTCAGGCAGCTAATGAGCTGTCTAGGTTGCATCAAGCCCCACCACTTAACAGCGATCTCACACATACCTGCTATTTTCCCAGGCTCTAAAGGCATTTGGGTTTGCTCTCCCAGATCATTTTATTTTATTCTTTAAGACCGCAGCCAGCCACAGTATTTCTTGGATTCTTCTACTCCCAAGCCTTGTTGTGGAGTAGAATACAGTTCCCATAATTATAAATGCAAGTTCAGAGCCCCCCTTTAAAACGATCTTTACTGCTGTTTATAATAGGGGAATAGACAGAGGGGTAACAAACTAAGCAACATGGATATTAACCAGTTTTTCCTTCAAATCCTCCTCCTCTCTGGTCTCCTTAGCGTACCTACTGTCTTCCTTGGAGGGGTGGAAATGAGGGTGGGAGTGGGAGTTACTGTTTAACCTGCTTCTGAATCAAGTTTTATTTTAAATGACATTGTTTATAAGAGAGACAATTTACCATCTGCTAGTTTATTATCCATATACACAAAAATAAAACTACATAATAAAGGTAACTGCTAAAATTACTATAAAACTTTTGTTTCTTTTTTTGAACTAAAACTAAAACTATAACATGTGACTCAACCTTTGACTACTCAGATTCAGCATTTCTTTCATTAAAACTTTAACCCATAACCCCACATTTTTATTTTCTTCTTGAGACTCACTTTCACATCCTGTTGCGACTTCAGGATTTGCGCAGGCAGTGGTAATGATCTAAAAATGTTTCATTTCCTTCTCTGCTGTCCCCCCAAAGGTATAATATATCATATTAAATAAATTTCAGTAACACAGTAGTATCATTTTCTGCTGAAAGGAGTTTAACCTGGTGCAATTACGTGCAGTATTTGAATTCCAGCAAGAAACACTCATGCCACACTTAAGAGATTTTTTTTCTTTTATATGCTCCTTTTTTATTGGTGACTTTCTGATAGCTTTTCTAAGAAGTAAAGATCCGTGTTTCTTGAGTTCATTCTAGTCTCCAGGCAATGAGCATCTTTCCCCACCACCAAATGTCGAAAAATGCTTGTCATTTCCTGGATAGAGCTGCGTGTAATTAAAATTTGGCAAAGGCAGAAAAAGTATCACAAGGATTTGCTGAACTTAACACTATGGTGAATAGAAGCTAGCTATATGAATTTTTTGGCAGAAGGATACTTTCTTTTATAACTCCAGTAGGTTGTGGTAACATGGGGAAGAGAGTTTAGATCCTCAAGAGGATCTCCATAACTAAGATGCCTACAAAGTCCTCCATCCAAAATACAGTGAATAAATGATGTAATGTTTAGTTAACTCCAGAAAAATCTGAGGGAGCCAGCTTGGTGTCACCTTACTTCCCCATTACCAGCCTTCATGCCTCTCTCTCTCCTCTTCCCCATTCCAAGTTCCTATAATATAAAAAGTTTCTATGATCTAGCTACAAAGTTAATGGTAGGAAATTAAAGCTTGACCTCTCTGATACTGGATGGGACATTTGCTTTTAAATAGCTAATGCCTGAAGTGTGGTAGACTCTAGGGGGCTCTGAAGGTGAATAATTTATTTGATGTTAGCACCTCCTCAAACCCCATTCCTATTCCATTTACTCTTAAATCCAATTCTTCTTGCATAAGGAAACATATTAAGAAAAAAATGTTCTCATTTGAGGCTAATTCCACATTCAAAATTTCGCTTTCTAGTTTTCATGATTTCAGGCATAATATAATGTTCCATAATTCATGCCTAGAACATAAGATAAGAGCCTCCTTAAAAAAATTGGTGTATTTCTTAAACAAAACAGGCTTAACATACTTAATTTATAGATGATTTACATTAGAGTTCTTCTAGCATAAATATATATATATATATATATTTTTTTTTTTTTTTTTTGAGACAGAGTTTCACTCTTGTTACCCAGGCTGGAGTGCAATGGCACGATCTCAGCTCACCGCAACCTCCGCCTCCTGGGTTCAAGCAATTCTCCTGCCTTGGCCTCCCGAGTAGCTGGGAATATAGGCACGCACCACCATGCCCAGCTAATTTTTGTATTTTTAGTAGAGACGGGGTTTCACCATGTTGACCAGGATGGTCTCAATCTCTTGACCTCAAGATCCACCCGCCTCGGCCTCCCAACGTGCTGGGATTATAGGCGTGAGCCACCGCGCCCGGCCAAAAATATTTTTACTTAAAAATTTGAAATTGGTTATATGTTCTAAAATTTAACAATTGACCAGTGACTCAAATCCATGTTAGTCAAATTCTGCACATCTTAACATATGTAGATTTTTACAAATATTTTTTGTTTCTTATTCTTGTCAAACAAAATCTTAAGTAAAAGTCACAACTAAGTGATACCTTAATTCTTCCATATCAAGAAGTAGAAAATGTTACAATATGCTCCCAGTGTTGATGATTAACTATTAGGAAAACTGGATCACTATAGGAACTCCCTCATATTCTTCTCTTGATGTAAGTTTCAAGGTGAAACATTAGATTAGTTCAACAAAAGATTATCTCCCCTTGCCTCCAGAAAAGAATAACCTTCTGTTCTTGGACTTGAACTCACAACTGAAAAGTCCCTGGGGAGTGTGCCTCAGGAACAGAACCTCATGTCTCAAGGCTTCTAATAACATACCAATTCTGACCATCACACTAAATCCTTTTATAAAGCTATAATTTAAAATTAAATCACTGCAGCCCTAATACATCTTCACACAGTCACATGATTTGTACAGGCATAACTTGTTTTATTGTGCTTCACTTTATTAAACTTATCAGATACTGTGTTTTTGAAAAATTGAAGGTTTGTGGCAACCCTACATTGAGAAAGTCTATCAGTCCCATTTTTCCAGTAACATATGCTCACTCTGACCTGTGTCCAATTTCTTATAATACTTCAAACTTTTTTTATTATTATTCAATCTATTATGGTTATCTGTAATCAGTGATCTTTGATGTTACTATTTTAATTGTTGTGAAGTGCCACAAACTGCACCCATATGACAGCAAACCTTACTTATAAATGTTGTGTGTGTTGTGACTGCTCCACCAACCATTCATTCCCTAGACTCTTTCCCTTTCCCAGTTCATTCTATTCCCTGAAACAGAAGAATATTAAAATTGGGCCAATTAATAACCCTACAATGACCTTTAAGTGTTCAAGTGAAAAGAAGAGTTGCATATCTCTCACTTTAAATCAACAGCTAGAGTTCTTTATCAATTTAAAAAGATGAACTTGATAGATTGGTAGCTTGTTCAAAAAAATTAAAAAAAAAAAAATCAACAGCTAGAAATGCTTAAGATTAGTTAGGAAGTACATCAAAAGTAGAGATAGGCCAAAAGCTAGCCTCTTGTGTCTAACAAGAGACCTAAACAAAGGAAAATTTATTGAAGGAAATTAAAAGTGCTAATACAGTGAACATATGAAACATAAAATAAGACAACCTTATTTCAGACATGGAGAAAGTTTTAATGGATTGGATAGAGATCAAATTAGCCACAACATTCTCGTAAGCCAAAGCTTAATCCACAGCAAGGCCTTAATTCTCTTCAATTCTATGAAGGTTAAGAGAAGTTGGGAGTGAGCCAAGATGGCCAATTAGAAGCAGCTGTGTTCTGTGGCTTTCTCAGAGAACAAAAACTGTGAATGAATTTTACACCTTCAACTGAGATATCCAGGTTCTCACATTGGGACTGACTAGACGGTCAGTGTGACCCACAGAGAGTGAGGAAAAGCAGAGTAGGGCAACAGCCCATCTGGGAGCAGCACAGAACCAGTGGAGTCCCTATGCCCAGCCAAGAGAGGCAGTGAGTGATTGTGGGACCCCACCCGGGAAACCAGACTTTCGCACAGATCTTTGCAACCTGCAGATCAGGAGGTCCCTTTGTGAGCCCACACCACCAGGGCATTGGATCAAAAGCACAGAGCCGCATGGACCTCGGCATCAGCTCAGGCATGCATAGAAACCCAGGGATTTTTGCATACTCTGGCCCTAGGAATTCTGGTAAGGCAGGAGATCCTTCCATTTCCTAGGAAGGAGGCTGAAGCCAGGAGCCAAGTGGTATTGTTCAGTGAGCCCCACTCCCATGGCATCACATAAGTTAAGACCCACTGGCATGGAATTCCAGCCAGCCAGTGGCAGCAGGTTGGAGACTGTCTAACACAACTGAGTTCACTGAGTGGAGAGGGGGTGGCTGCTATCTCTGCTGCTTCAGTAGGCCATTCTGGCCTGCTAGCTCCAGGACACTGGGTGATCCAAACTGGGAGGAATTCCCCCACAGCATAGTACAGCTGCTGTGGCAAATAATGGCCAGACTACTTCTTTAAATGGGACCCCAATCCATAACTCCTCACTGGGTGGGGCCTCCCTGCGGGAGCCTCAGCAACTCCAGCCAGGATTTTACGGACAGAACTCTGAGGTCCCTGGGATGGAGGCCCTAGGAGGAGGGGCAGCTGCAGTCTCTGTGGTTCAGCTGACAGTCTTTTCTGCCTGTTGGACCTGGAGGATCTGGGTGGTCTGGATGAGGTGCATTTCCTCCAGTACAGCACACCTACTCCATCAAAGGGCAACCAGACTGCTTCTTTAACAGGTCTTGATCCCATTTCTCCTGACTGGATGAGACTTCCCAACAGGGATCTCCAGATACCTCCAACAGGAGTGTTTGGGAGTGGCATCAGGTCAATACCTGCCTGGGATGGAGCTCTAGAGGAAGGACCAGGTTGCCATCTTTGCTGTTTCATAGCCTTCACTAGTGATACCTCCAGCTGCAGGAAGTAATGAGGCTACTAAGGTCTGGAATAGACCCCCCGAGAAAACCACAGCAGCCCTACAGAATAGTGGCCTGGTTATTATAAGTAAAACAAAGAAAGAGAAAACAACAACATCAACATCAACAAAAAAGACCCCACAAAACCCCCATTCAAAGGTAAGCAACCTCAAAGATCAAAGGTAGATAACCCCATGAAGATGAGAAAGAATTAACACAAAAATGCTGAAAACTCAAAGAACACAGTGCCTCTTCTCCTACAAATGAGAAGACACAGAACTGGGCTGAGGCTGAGATGGCTGAATTGACAGAATTAGGCTTCAGAAGGTAGATAATAACGAACTTCACTGAGGTAAAGGAGCATGTTCTAACCCAATGCAAAGAAGCTAAGAATCTTAATAAAACATTACAGGAGCTAATAACCTGAATAGCCAGTTTAGAGAAGAACATAAATGACCTGACGGTGCTGAAAAAAACAATGCAAGAACTTCACAATGCAATCACAAGTATCAAAAGTTGAATAGACCAAGTGGAGGAAAGAATCTTAGAGTTTGAAGATTATCTTTCTGAAATAAGAAAAGCAGGCAACAATAGAGAAAAAAGCATGAAAAGTAACAAAATATCAGAGAAATATGGGTTTTTGTAAAATGACCGAAGCTACAACTGACTGGGGTACCTGAAAGAGACCGGGAGAATGGAACCAAGTTGGGAAACACTTCAGGGTATCATCCAGGAGAAATTCCCCAACCTAGAAAGACAGGCCAAAATTCAAATTCAGGAAATCCAGAGAACTATAATAAGATACTCCACAAGAAGATCAATCCCAATGCACAAAATCATTGAATTCTCCAAGGTCAAAATGAAACAAAAAATGTTAAGGGCAGCCAGAGAGAAAGGCCAGGTCACCTACAAAGGGAAGACCATCAGACTAACAGCAGACTTCTCAGTGGAAACCTTACAAGTCAGAAGAGATTGGGGGCCAATATTCAACAGTTTTAGAGAAAAGTATTTCCAATTCAGGATTTCATATCCAGCCAAACTAAGCTTCATTAGCAAAGAAGAAATAAGCTTCTTTTCAGTCAAGCAAATGCTGAGGGAATTTGTCACCACCAGGCCTGCCTTGCAAGAGCTCCCTGAGGGAAGCACTAAATATGGAAAGGAAAAACCATTACCAGCAACTACAAAAACACACTGAAGCACATAGATGAGTGACATGATGAAGCAACTACATAAACAAGTCTGCAAAATAACAAGCTAGCATCATTATGACAGAATCAAATTCACACGTAACAATATTAACCTTAAATGTAAATGAGTTAAATGCCCTAATTAAAAGACACAGAATGGGAAGCTGCATAAAGAGTCAAGATCCACTGGTATGCTGTGTTCAATAGAACCATGTAAGGTGCAAAGACACACATAGGCTCAAAATAAAGGGATGGAGGAAAATTTACCAAGCAAATGGAAAACAGAAAAAATCATGGGTCACAATCCTAGTTTATGACAAAGCAGACTTTAAGCCAACAAAGGTCAAAAAAGGCAAAGAAGGACAGTAGATAATGGTAGAGGGTTCAATTCAACAAGAAGAGCTAAGTATCCTAAATGTATTTCCATATAATACAGGAGCACCCAGATTCATAAAGCAATTGCCTAGAGACCTACAAAGAGACTTAGACTCGCACACAATAATATTGGGATCCTTTAACACCCCACTGACAATGTTAGAAAGATAATTAAGAGAGAAAATTAACACAGCTACTCAAGACCTGAACTCAGCTCTGGATCAAGTGGACCTGATAGATATCTATAGAGCTGTCCACCCCAAGACAACAGAATATACATTCCTTTAATGGCTACATGACACTTGCTCTAAAATTGATCACATAATTGGAAGTGAACCACTCCTCAGCAAATGCAAAATAACTGACAGGATAAAATAAAAAGTCTCTCAGACTACAGCACAATCTCATTAGAATTTAAGACTAGGAAAGTCACTCAAAACTACAAAACTATATAGAAATTGAACAACCTGAATGTCTCCTGGGTAAATAATGAAATTAAGGCAGAAATTAAGACATTCTTTGAAACTAATGAGAACAAAGAGACAATATACTAGAATCTCTGAGATGCAGTTAAGCAGTGTTAAGAGAAATTTATAGCACTAAATCCCCACACCAAAAAGGTAGAATGATCTCAAATTGATAAACTCATATCACAACTAAAAGAACTAGAGAACCAAGAGCAAACAAACCCCAAGGCTAGCAGAATATAAGAAATAACCAACATCAAATCAGAACTGAAAGTAATAGAAACACACACACAAAAAGATTCAAAAAATTAACAAATCCAGGAGATTAAAAAAAATAATAAAATAGATAGACCACTAGGTAGGCTAATAAGAAAAAAGAGAAGAATGAAGTAGACACAATGGGAAATAATAAGGATGATATCACCACTGACCCCACAAAAGTACAAACAACCATCAGATAATAGTATAAACAGCTCTATGCATGTAAGCTAGAAAATCTAGAATAAATTGATAAATTCCTGGAAGCATATATCTAACCAAGACTGAACCAGGAAGAAATTGACTCCCTGAATTGGTCAATAATGAGTTTTAAAATTGAGAGAGTAATAAATACCCCACCAACCAAAAAAAGCCCTGGACCAGATGGCTCCCTGATGAATATCAATGCAAAAATGCTCAACAAAATACTGGCAAACGAAATCCAGCAGCACATCAAAAAGCTAATACACCACAATCAAGTTGGTTTCATCCCTAGGATGCAAGTTTGGTTCGGCATATGCAAAACAATAAATGCAATTCATCACATAAACATAACTAAATACAAAAGCTACATGATTATCTCAATAGATGAAGAGAAGGGCTTCAATAAAATTCAACATCCCATTATGTTAAAAACTTTCAATAAACCAGGTATTGAAGGAAGGAACATACCTCAAAATAATCAGAGCCATATATGACAAACCCACAGCCCTTAACATACTGAATGGGCAAAAGCTGGAAGCATTCCTCTTGAAAACTGGCACAAGAAAAGAATGCCCTCTCTCACCACTCCTATTCAACATAGTATTGGAAGTTCTGGCCAGGACAATCAGGCAGGAGAAATAAATAAATAGTATTAAAATAAAAAGGAAGAAAGTCAAATTATCTTTGTTTGCAAATGACATGATCTATTATCTGGAAAATCCTATTGTCTCAATTCAAATGCTTCTTAAGCTGATAATCAACTTCAGCAAAGTCTCAGGATACAAAATCAATGTTCACAAATCGTTAGCATATCTATACACCAACAACAGGCAAACAGAAAGCCAAATCTTGAATGAACTCCCTTTCACAATTGCTACAAAAAGAATAAAATACCTAGGAATACAACTAACAAGGGAAATGAAGGACTCCTTCAAGGAGGACTACAAACCACTGCTCAAGGAAATAAGAGAGGACACAAACAAATAGAAAAACAGTCCATCCTCATGAATAAGAAGAATCAATATTGTAAAAATGGCCACACTGCCCAAAGTAATTTATAGATTCAATGCTATTCCCATCAAACTTCTATTGACATTCTTTACAGAATTAGAAAATAAAACTACTTTAAAAATTTATATGGAATGAAAAAAGCCCAAATAACCAAGACAATCCAAAGCAAAGATGACTAATTTTCATTATATATATATAAAGATATATATATATAGTCATGTGATAGTTTACAATTAACCTTTGCTGACTCATTATAACTTTATCTATAAGGATGCTTATTGATTCAGCTACTAAGTAAGGAAGGAGAATGTAAGAAGCAATTTTGCTACCCATTTTAGGGTGCCTTATTTAGGAAATGTTGACATTGATAAATCCTAAAATACTTAAGAATTCCTAGCTGTAATTCATTATCTTATTGTTAGTTTTCTTTATAAGGCTATATAATTACATAAGTAAATATTTCAGTTTCCAGTAAATTAATACAGAAGGCAGTATATACCATTGAGTTAAAGGGATACTTCATAGATAGTGCAGGTTTTGTTCTAGACCACCTCAATACAGTGAATATCACAATAGAATTGTGTGAATTTTTGGTTTCTCAGCACATATAAAAGATATGCTTACACTATAATGTAGTCTATTAAATTTGTGATAGCATTATGTCTAAAAATCAATGTATATAGTTTAATGTAAAAATACTTTATTGCTAAAAAATGCTAATGATCATCTGAGCCTTCAGCAGATTGTAAACTTGTTGCTAACGGAGGGTCTTGCCTTCATATCGATGGCTATTGACTAATTAGGATGGTGGTTGCTGAAATTTGGAGTGACTTTGGCAATTTCTTAAAATAAGACAATGATGAAGTTTGCCACATTGATTGTCTCTCTCTTTCACAAAAGATTTCTCTGCAGCATGCAATGTTTTTTAATATTATTATACCCACAGTAGAACTTCTTTCAAATTTAGAGTCAATCCTTTCAAATTCTGCCACTGCTTTATCATCTAAGTTTATGGAATATTCTAAAATCTTTGTTGTCATTTCAACAATGTTCTCAGCACCTTCAGTAGGATTAGATTCCACCTGAAGAGATCACTTTATTTGCTCATCTGTAAGAAACAAGTTTGATCATTCATCAAATTTTATTATGAGATTGAAGTAATTCATTCAGATCTTCAGGCTCCATTTCTAATTCAAGTTATCTTGCTATTTGCACCATAACTGCAGTGACTTTCTTCACTGAAGTCTTGAACCCCTCAAAGTCATCCATGAGGGTTGGAATCAACTTCATGCAAACTTCCATTACTGTTAATATTTTTACCTCCTCCCCTGAATCATGTGTGCTCTTAATGGAGTCTAGAATGGTGAATCCTTTCCAGAAGGTTTTCAATTTACTTGGACCAGATCCATCAGAGGAATCACTATGCATGGCAGGTATAGCCTAATAAATATACATACATGTAAATATATAAAAATTACTTTATATACCTATGTATGGATTATCTTAACATAAAAATCTGAAAGAAACAAGGCTTCACTTGAATTAAATTCTTGTGCTTAGAATGGGATAAATTTCTCACAGTTTCGAAAGTTGGTACCAGATAGCCCAGGGAAAACTGCTATAATCCCTCAACAAATCAGCAGTTTAGATGAAAAACAAAACTGTTTACTTATCTGGCTTTCTTGCAAAGACCTTCAGGGAGTTCAAGTTCATCTTTCCTGTACACATATGTATCTACAGCAAATGTCCAGGACTGAACAAATTTTTACAAACATATTAGGATATGTATCATCTTAAAGAAAATGAAACTATCACTTTTTGTAAGGAATTTCTATCATACTCAAAAAAGCCCATTATACCTCACAAATAAATATTACCAGTATTTTCATTAAATGAGAGCACAATTGTCACTTCCAGGTAAAACAGTAACAATAACAACAACAATGAAAAAACCTGCTGAAGGATAGATATTTGCTCTGTCCTTTCTCTGACTGATTAGTTAAAAAGTTGAATGCGTGGGGCACTGTATGAGCTAGAATGAATGACTCTTGATTGGTGTTCAGCCAAACTGAAAATTACATCCAAGCTATTCAATCTCAGTCCAGTCAAATGCAAAGCCAGTTAAATGGTTCTTTGTTTAGGAATGTTAAGTGTCTGGGCAGCGATTGAGGTGAACCTAGACATCAAAGTATTTTTGAAGTACCTACCATATCGATTTTCTAATCATAATGATAGATAACCCTAAGGATGCTGGCATTTTTACTCATTCTTGAAATATAACTGCTGCCTATGATTTTCACATGCTAACTTTTGCTGTTGGCTTCTAATCCAAGTGGTCACAGCAGATTCATCAGGTAGTTTCCTCTGCCTCAATATTAATGAAAACTTCTAAACACTATTTAGGAGTTATGTATTTATTTTGAAATTGACAGAAATGCAGAGAGGACTATTGGGAGGTAAAATGTGGTAACACTGCCTATCTGTATTAACGTGCCTTAATTGTAGCTTTTATGTTCTGCTATACCTCTAGGATCAATTGTACAACAATAACGAGGCAGGTGACTTATTTTTCACTTGTTTCAGTCAAGCTGAGAGTTGCAATGATCTTGGAAACTGGAGCAGTCTCTGGATCAAATATCATCAGTTTAAAGATATGCAGTATAATTACTCCCTAGAAATCCCACATAATAGCTAATAATACATTTTAGAGATTATTTCACTTAAGCCTGAGGGACTGGGAATTTTGGTGTACTTGAACAATTAAGGGTATTTATTCACCATAAAGTATTTCCTATTAATGGCTCACATAGAATTTTACTGACATTGCCTGTTTGGTTGTCTGCACCCCCAACTGAATTCCAACATCTCGAGGGGTGGCATGCTGTCCCATTCATCATCGTGTCCCTGGTGCCTAGCAACTTTCAACTATTTGAATTGAATTATATATTCAATATCATGAAGTATTTAACTCCAAGAGTGAGAAAGCACCTTTTGCATTTGAGTAACCAGTTGCCTTTTTGTTTTTAAACTATTATTTAAACTTTTTTTAAAAAAATAAAATAATTCAACCTTTGTGACCACAGCAAGCATTCAATAGAATTTTTTAATAAGTAAATATTGCTAACCAGGATTAGAAAAACTTTATTAAAATGACTTGGTTATTAGCGACTTTGAAGTTCATTTAAACACATTTGGATTATTTGTGAGTTACTTTATAAGAGTGAAGGTATCTGTGTTGTTTTGTTTGCAGAGACTTTTATTGAGATGTATTAAAGATATAAAACTTGTAAGTCACCTTTAGAAAGCGTATTTTTCCATGTGCATAATTTATTTTCTCATTCCCTGGAATCTGTGTCATACTGTCTTTCTAAACTTTATATTGAATTGCAAATACTCAAATCATTCAATTTCTAGCCAAATAGAAAAAAAATTGAAGGAGATGATAATATATTAAAAAATAAGGCATATTAACAAAATTACATTAAAATGGGCTTTGTCTTTCTTTCTCTGTGAGTCTGATGGGCTTCCCTTTGTGGGTGACCCAATCTTTCTCTCTGGCTGCCCTTAGCATTTTTTCCTTCATTTCAACCCTGGTGAATCTGATGATTATGTGCCTTGAGGTTTCTCTTCTTGAGGAATATCTTTGTGGTGTTCTTTGTATTTCCTGGACTTGAATGGTGGCCTGGCTTGCTAGGTTGGGGAAGTTCTCCTAGATAATATCCTGAAGAGTGTTTTCCAGCTTGGATTCATTCCCTCCGTCACATTCAGGTACACCTATCAAATACAGATTAGATCTTTTCACATAATCCCATATTTCTTGGAGGTTTTGTTCATTTCTTTTCACTCTTTTTTCTCTATTGTTGCCCTCTTGTCTTATTTCATTGAGTTGACCTTCAACCTCTGATATCCTTTTCTTCTGCTTGGTTGATTCAGCTATTGAAACTTGTGTATGCTTTGGGAAGTTCTTGTGCTGTGTTTTTCAGCTCCATCAGGTTGTTTATATTCTTCTCTAAGCTGTTTATTCCTGTTAGCATCTCATCTAACCTTTTTTCTAGGTTCTTAGTTCCTTTGCATTGGGTTAGCACATGCTCTTTTGCTCTGAGAAGTTTGTTATTACCCACCTTCTGAAGCCTGTTTCTGTCAATTCATCACATTCATTCTCCATCCATCTCTGATCCCTAGATCGTGAGGAGTTGTGATCCTCTGGAAGAGAGGAATTCTGGTTTTTTGTGTTTTTATCCTTTTTGCGCTGGTTTCCTCCCATCTTAGTGGCTTTATCTACCTGTGGTCTTTGTAGTTGGTGACTTTCAGATGGGATCTCTGAGTGGATGTCCTTTTTGTTGATGATGCAGTTATTTCTTTCTGTTTCTTAGTTTTCCTTCTAACAGTCTGGCCCCTCTGCTGCAGGACTGCTGGAGGTCCACTCAGACCCTGCTTGCCTGGGGATCACCCATGGGGGCTGCAGAACAGTAAGGGTTGCTGCCAGTTTCTTCTTCGGTTATCTTCATCCCAGAAGGGTACCTGCCAGATGTCAGCCTGAGCTCTCCTTTATTAGGTGTCTCTTTGGGTATACAGGGGTCAGGGAGCTGCTTGAGGAAACATTCTGTCCTTTATCAGAGCTCAAGTGCTGTGCTGGGAGCTCTGTTGTCCGTGTAGAAATTCTGGGCAGGTACTTTTAAGTCTGCTGCAGTGGAACTCATAACCGCCTCTTTTCCCAGGTGCTCTGTCCCTCTGCGTTGTTCTTGCTGGCAATTGCACTCCAGAGCTGTTCCTATTAGGCTATCTCTTCTGTCTCTTTTTCAATCTCTGGGACTTCAACTACAAGAAAACACCTTCTCAGGTCTTAAGTATTCCCTTTAAAGACATGTTATGATCCTGTCAAGTTGATAAAACTAATTTTGGAGGATTTGGGAATCACATCAATCACTCTATGCTTATTTTGTTAGTTTACACTCGTTCTTTCATTTTCTGCTTACTTTTATACTCACAATATCCATTCCATGGCCATTTAATATTAAATATTAAATATCTCACTATAATATATTCGACTAAAAACCTTGTATCTAAAATATGCCATTACTTCTACTATTTGCAAATAGACCACTGCGATATAGAAAGGGTGCCAAAAATGGCATCTTATCTCAAAGATGTTTTAATAGCAGAGATAACTTTTTTAGGCATCTAACGTATCAATTATCTTCTAGATTTTTTTTTAGTTTAGAAAACTTTTCAACAATGCTTTATGTCTACTTGTAAATGGGGATACTAGCCTCCTTCTTCCTAGAGAAAGCCTGAATCTGACCTTCCCCTGCCAAATCAAGCAAACAAACAAAAAATAATTCACTGTTGTAACTTGCCTGGAAATATCAGGTGCAAGATAGAAGTCTCGGAATGAATATTAAACTATATGTCTCCAGAAGCAATTATTCACTTGGCAGGATTAGTGAAGAATGAAAAAGAAATGTTTATATGTATAAAAGGGAGGGAGCATTACTATGGAAAAAATAAACCAGTTGTTTATCAATCTGTAGAAGTTAGTAAATGATAGAACAGATATCTTGCCTCATTATTTCCCTTTCTTTATCCTTTGCTATTTCTGAGAGCCTGCTGGTCACGGAAGACTAAGTGTAGTAGTTGTCATCATTATTATCATGTTAATTTTGAACATACACTGTCAAGCCTTAATACTTTCAGGTTGCATCTATTTGAGAATACATGAAACTCCTCACTAACAAATGTAGAGCAAATTTCTGCATTAGAAGGATTCAGTACAACATCTATATCTCAAAACACTAGTTGGATTGGTTTTAAAGTATCACAATAATTCTAGTTTGAAAGCTTTTGCTTCACATTCATTGTACATGTGAATGTTGCTGCTTTAGCCTTATGTGATTTCATTCTAGTCTACTGAAAAGTTTTTAATGGGAACCCTCGGGCTAGGGCCTACTTAGAAAACTATTAACAACACATATGACATAGGAGAGTTCAGGGGAAAAAAACTGCAACAGTTCTTAAATAATTCTTCATATTAGAATATGAACAAAAGAGTGTAGTCATCTGCTTGCCCAGCAAAGACTTGCAAGTTTAGTTGCACTTTCCCAACCTCCTTTCCAGGTCACAGATGTATAAACAGTCCTTCTATTTGAACTCAATTGTCAATTACAGATAGTCTCTCTAGTCTTCCCATTCAAATTCATCAGGCTTTGTGTTTTCTACCGATTTATTTAAATAACTCTTTTATCATGGCATTGCTTGACATACGACTTTCGTGGCCTAGCATATCAAAAACAAAATCTCCACCTACTTTTAAAATAATATATAAAATAAATATACATACACATATATGTATATAAGTAGATAAATTATTTGGGCCAAGTTTGAAGACTGCAATAATCTGGAAGTGTAGATTCAAGTTGCCCTGAATATGCGCTCCTCCCACCCACTTTTGAAGGCATTCTATTCTGTCTCCACAGCTAACTAACCAAAATGTAAACTTGGAAGAAATCGAGAAGAGTTTTCAGTCAGGGTAAAGACAGAAAATCTGAGAAATCAAACACAGCTGTATAAATATAGCTGGACAGGGATGAGAACCTGAGACATCTGGGGCATCTGAAGTTCTTACAGGTTAGAGCAATATATCAATTCAAAGGAACTATGCAAGGTTTGAGGGGATGGAAGGTCTTGAAGATAAATACAGAAAATGGCTCAAAATGTGTTAAATGTATTAGTCACATATTGCACACCTTCTCCTAAAATAAACAAAAGAACAACAGCTTATCAGTCTATGGGTCACTGGATATTTCTGCTGATTTAAACCAGGCTTCATGTATATCCACTGAGATCACATATGTATCTGTGGTCAGTTGACGAGTCAACTGGAATACTAGCTTATATAGCAAGAAATCTCAGATAACCCAGCTCTCCTCCAGGTATTTCTTACATTTCTCCAGCAGGCTAGCTCAGGCATCTTGTCAGGATGTTGGCAGAAGTCAAGAGAAAAGACAAATGCTTGAGCACTTTTCAAATCTCTGCTTGCATTAATCTTGCTAATGCTTCACTAGACATAATAAGGTATGTGGCCTAGACCAGAGTCAGTGTGGAAAAGCACCACCAAAAGGGCTGGATACAGAAAGGCATAACCATAGTAGGTTAAAAAAAATTGAGATAATGGCTTTATAGGGAAAGTAGAGTGAAAAGTGAGTCTAACCCTTAGATTAGGATAGACTCTATTTACATTTTACACATTTTTCCTTTTTATTTTATTTGTAAAGGAAGTGTGTTCATGGATGAGCTATATTTATGTTGTAATAGCAATTGCTGCTAATTTCCCAATAAAATTCTATGGCACAAGTGCTTGTCCTGTATTTTATACATTCCCAGGAGTCATAGAAAAGAGGAATATGTCACCTGGAAATGTTCCACGAAACTAATTACTTCGGGGAATTCATAAACATTGCACAGATGGAAGTGTTACGTGAAAAAGTGGCCCCAATCCTTCAAGATAAAAAGCCCATACTTCTAAATTGAATGTCAATATATCCCAGAAAAGAAGCAACTGTCTATTGTGGTTCTGGGATTTTGGTTAGTCTTACCACCCTCTACCAGCTAGTATTTAAAATATTCACCTGAAATTTCTGTGTCACCTTCCTTGCTTAGTCCTAAACTGTACTCTGATTACATCTCCACTGGGCTTTAAACTCATAACTTTTTGATCCTGAAGTAAGTCTCCATTTTTGGCACCTGCATATTTACTTTTGTTGTTTCCCAAGTATTTGAAACTCAGCTCTTTGTCTTCTGGTATTCCCCAATGCCTCAGTTCGAAAATTTATCCCATCCCCTTTAAAATCAAACACCATTTCTAGTAATTAGTCAAATGATTCCAGTGAGGAGCAGGTGGGGTGGGAGCTACAACAATGGCCAAGATAATCATAGTGTCTAGTGTCAGTAGAGCTTACAATTTAATGGAGAAAATACATAATAATATTTAAATGGAATTGATATCATTTGTCTGCATAAACTTTCTGCTATCTGAAAGCTTGTTCAATGTAAGGTACTATATTTGATACAGAGGTAGGATAAAACAATGAGGCCCTTGTATCTCCTCTTAAGGAACTTACAAATCAGTAAGAAGAAAGCTATAATCTAATGACAGTTAAAATTGATAGAATCTGAAACTTCAGAGTTCTAGCATGAAAAAGATGGTAAGATAATGTATTCCTTCACTCGCTAAATGGATGTGCTGAAAAGTATTGGCACACTGATTATGCGGCCAGCTTTTCTCCAATAAGGAAAAAGATAATTATATGTTGTTCACTAGAAAAATAATTTATAGATGACTATAGTCATACATTAATCTACTTTGTATCCCAACAATTTGCCTACAAGAGAAGAAAGAGGTCATGGGGACTGCAGAGAGTAGCTATGGAGAGATAATATACTTTTCACTTCTCTGACTCCCGTAGATTAGCAAAATAAGAATAGGTAAGATCTTGGTTTACCTCAATACATTTTAATTATAGAAAAAGAATGTCTTGACAGCAGAAAAAAGTAATTTATTTTTAAAACCTATTGCTCTAACAAGCCCCCCAAAAACTAATGCCCACAACAAATATATGATCTACAATGCCTGGCTGCATCTGAGCACCATCTGCTTCACTAAACACACCCCCTACAAGTCTCTGTCTGGCCACAAGTCTTTCAACATCATTTCTGTTTCTGGAACAGGTGAAATTCTCTACCACCTCAAGGTCTTTAGAAAGGCTGTTTTCTTCTTCCTAGAGATCTCTAAGCATTGGTCTCATCCCCTGCAACTCCAATAGTCAGTTTTGACTTTACCCATACAGATTTCAGAGTAGATGTCACTTCCTTACAGGGACATCCCCTTTTTATTTATTCTATATAAAGTATGTTGTTTTTTCTCTGTTGGCTTCCTGATATATTATTCTGCAATAATTTGTGTATATAATTCCTTCCTTGTACTAATTACTGATCACTAACTGTAATTAAATGTTTTCTTTCTTTCTTTGCTTGCTTAACTCAGTCTCTACCACTATGAATTCTATGTATATTCATAGTGATATGGTTGGGATCTGTGTTCCTGCTCAAGATCCATTTCAAATTGTAATCCCCAATGTTGGAGGTGGGGCCTGGTGGAAGGTAATTGGATCCAGTAGTATATTCACTATGAATATACATTTCACTCATTTATTTAAAAGATATATGTTAAATATATATTTGGTGCCATAAACTATCATGCCTCCTGTACAACCTGTGAAACCGTGAGCCAATTAAACCTCTTTACTTGATAAATTACCCAGTCTCAGTTATTTCTTTATAGCAGTGTGAGAATGGACTAATACACACAGTAAGCTTGAAACCAATAATAAGTAATAAACATTATTGATTTAATTTATATTTTTGTTTAATCTTATAAGAAAGCACATGACTGTGTTTGTCTTTGTGTGTTTCCATGAGAACTTACTGACTCATCTTCCAAATACCCTGAAGCTTTCACTGATTATACATTATGATTATCTAACCACCATTCCTAGGCTACTCTAACAGGTAGTAGCACTTGCCTCATGGATAATCAAGATACAAATTATGTCTAACAGAAACTAAATCTCTCCTAAGGAGTAGGCTTAGAGCATTTATTATTTCCATGATGAGCAACATTATCTTAAATTATTTTCAAGATGTTTTTGGGGAAAAATAATACTTGACATCATCAGTAAAGCAAGCTATTAATTGATATAGGTATTTTCTGTATTTGTTTGACACTGGATTATTGGTCATCAGCCTCTGGACATTTGCTGATAGCAAGTTAGGTGAACCAGTTGAATACTGACTCTTTCAGAACATCGCTGCAGTTCAGTGAGTCACACCCGGTGAGCATATTCAACTATGAATTAACAGCATGTTTCACTTATACAGCTCTCTGGAACAAGCTAATTTCATAGTTTACATTAATATTTAACCAACAACAGTTATATCAAACTCTCAAATAATAGAGTGATTAAATTGAGAACTTTGTCTCAAGTTAGATTAAAAGGTATTATTTCCTTTTTAAAACTGTGTATATACTTTAGTCATTTTTGTTTACAATGGAAACTATGGGAATTCAAAATTAACATCCTTGTCCGTGAGCTTCTTATAGACACCTGAAAAAGTTTTAACCTTGTATTCCACATTGTTCTGCTGTGCATTTACTAAATGAACCCTATGAGCAAGCTGCCCTCCAGTTTCACACAGATTCTCTTGTCCACAATTTCACTTGGAAGACCAAGTCCTAAAGGATTACATCCTACACGGCTGTCAGAGTGTGGGTCCTGGGATGCTTTTCATATTCTTTTGTATGGCTTTTTTTTTTTTTTTTTTGAGTTGGCTTGGGAAGAGTTATCCTCTGAGCAATAAAGACAACATACTTCCCAATGAACTTCTCCAATTCAAGTACTAGCTGAACTTGGATTTTCCAGAAAGATTTCAGTTGAATGGGAACAAAGATTATGATCGCTTTATGGCCACAACCAACTTCAATTTCCTTGGTTGCTGTAATATTCAGCTCCCTGTGCTGGCCTTGAGGTCCAAGTTTATCTGCAGCTCCTGAAGAGCCTGGGCCCAGACTCAAACTCGTCCTTCTCCTTGCTGAATGTGAGCTTAGGAAGAGGCCCAAGTCTCGAGAGAGCTCATTAGATTCCAAATGGTATTCATTTATGTTCAGCATTTTTTAGTTTTTGTTTTGCTTTGTAACTCAAGCCTTGATGTGCTCAAGATACTAGGTTTCTAATGATAATGAAACGTAAATATTGTTTGTGTATAGGCATCTGTGTGTGTGTGTGTTTCCCCCAACTAGGAAACTGCTTTCATATGGCAGTGAAAAAGTTGTTATCTTCATCTAAGGAAATATCCAAAGTAATCCCTATCATGGTATCTAGGTTATATAGTAGATATCCTCATGCTGTAGATTTGAAAATTCTCAAGCCATATTCACCATCATCCTAGAATGTTAATGCTACATATGTTAAATGATTATAATCAATCACATGCGTTTTGACAAGTATTTTCTTCATCTTTTTAAAAAAGCAATATTTAAGTCTTGGCAATATGACCAACCTAATAAAGAAATCAGAAAAAAAAATCATATATGTAATATTTATCTCCATGGGCAAGCTCTTTGCTACTTAATATCACACATTTTCCTGTATTATAATCTTATTTTAGTACCACGATGGTACAGTTAGTCTCCTTTGATCTTGTATAATTTCCTTCAACAATTTTAAATCTAGTGATTTGCTATTTTTGCTTCCATGTAGTTTAAAAGTCAAATATACTTGGCATTTGCTAAAGTCATAGCTCTTACTCTTCTTGGAAATTCTCTGCAAGCTTACATTTTATTTAAAAAATTCATCTGCAGTAACATAAAATTTACAATTTCAATTCTGTTTAAGCTTTGAATGATAAATTGTCATATTATCTCATTTCTTTCTTGCTTTATTTGACTAAACAAATGCCTACAGTAGGGAACATTTACTTGTGAAGAGAAAACTAATCCATCCTTTTTAGAACTCTGCAATATAATCTCTATAATACCCCACATCAGTAAAAGTAATGAATACTTCATATCTACCTTCACCATTCTATTAAATGTGTCATACACATTTTTGTAAAGAAAAAAACACAGAACGTCATCCACCTTCCATTGCCCAAATCTATCATTTTGTTATTTGAAAGTATGTTGTTTTTTATTTTTCATTTCTGTTGCCCGGACTTGGGTGCAGTGGCACAATCATAGCTCACAGTAACCTCGAACTCCTAGGCTCAGGCAATTCTCCCATCTCAAGCTCTTGAGGAACTAGAACTATAGGTGCATACCACTATGCCCAGCTAATTTTACAATTTTATTAATTTATTTTTTATAAATAGGGTATCACTATGTTGTCTACCCTGGTGTCAAAATCTTGGTCTCAATTGATCTTCCTGTCTCAGCCTCCCAGTGTTCTGGGATCACTGGTGTGAGTCACCATGCCCAGCCTCAAAATATTTCAGTAACAAATAAAAGCCTTCTTTTAAAATTCAGATCCTACCTCCCTGTCTTTATATAGTGTTTCTTCTAAAGTGGCTGTTTCTTAGTAGCAGTAATATTTGCTTCTTAAATTATTTTTTATTTTTCATCTAAAAAGTAAAAGACCCGGCCGGGCGCGGTGGCTCACGCCTGTAATCCCAGCACTTTGGGAGGCCGAGGCGGGCGGATCACGAGGTCAAGAGATCGAGACCGTCCTGGTCAACATGGTGAAACCCCGTCTCTACTAAAAATACAAAAAAATTAGCTGGGCGTGGTGGCGCGCGCCTGTAGTCCCAGCTACTCGGGAGGCTGAGGCAGGAGAATGCTTGAACCCGGGCAGCGGAGGTTGCAGTGAGCCAAGGTCGCGCCACTGCACTCCAGCCTGGCGCCTGGTGACTGAGTGAGACTCTGTCTCAAAAAAAAAAAAAAAAAAAAAAGTAAAAGACCCACAAAATGCCTGGCATCTACTTCCAAATATAAATATTTTTCATTTGATTTCCCCAGCCCCCCCAAAATTCCTTCTCTTTTCTCTCCAATGAGTTCATTTGCTACTATTACTTTGGCATCTATGGAATTTCAAATTAATGCTATACTTTAATACCTGAGTTCATTAATTGGTGGGAAGCAAATGATTAAGCAAGCCTATTCTCTAAAAATGATGAAAAAACATCAATTTGTCATGACACTAAGGAGGAAAATACTGTAGAAAGATGTGCAGTCTGTTAGCTCATCTTACCTTTTATTGATGATTAAAGTTTGATTCAGAAAGTATACAGTTTACCATGTTTGAAAATTTCAAATCTACCTTATTGTATGAAAGATGTACCACCTTTTTATTGATTTATAAGAAAATTTTATCAGTGTCATTTTAATATAATACTTCACATATTTTGCTATCACAGAGAAGATAAACTTCTTTTTAATAAAATCATTTGCTTCAAGACTGTTGTCTTGTCTCCTGGTCCATACAATTCCTAACAGGATGCAAATAAAATTAATAAGTTAATGTATTTAGGAGCAATTTTGAGCACGATATTTTACTTTTATCCTCTTTTTCTTATGCTCTACTTAAATTATTATTGGTGCTTATTCTTTTTAATTGAAGGCCATCCTAGGACTAATATAGTAGAGTTGAGCAGCCACATTTTTCTCAGTAAAATGCAAAATAGAGATTATCTAACTTGTTTTACTATAAGCTGTCCTGTGTTTAAAATCTATGAGATAAAAAAATAAATGTGTTTACATTGCAATTTTTCAAAGGGATAATGACAAAAGTATATTAAAACTAAAATCAATGCAATTATAAAATACGTCATAAAATAGAATGACAACACTTAAATGTACCACATCAGTGACAAGAGAGGTAAAACCTTTCAAGAAGTTAAAATAAGAAAAACATTAATTGAATAGAAATAAAATCAGTAAAACTTTAAGTTATCTCATGTACCGTGTTTAGGAGAACTGTTAGACCTATTTTTAGATGTGTCTGGATTTGTGTAAGAAATCTTAACTCTTATTTGGATTACAACCTCTCCCAAAAGACTTGAAATTATAGGATTCTATCCAATGCCAATGAGCTTCATTATGGTTGAAACTTTCTGATAACATGTAACATCAATTTTATATATTTCACACAACATATTCATCTGAGGTTGATTTGATCCCTGCTATTACTGATGTATGAGTTTTAATCTGTGGTTTGATTCACACAAATATCTGGAGGTTATCGCTTACTTTAAATGCATACTTATTCTATGTAATATATTTCCTATTACCCTGTTAGGATTCCATTCACTCCTTGTTTGTTTTCTAACAGGTATACAAGACTCCTATTGTTAATAGCATTGTACAAGAGAAGAAAGACCTTGTTCCTTTTAAGGTGAGTAACTGAAAAGGGAATAGTGACTGAACACAAGCTGTGGTGATATATATATATGTTATGTTAAGGGGACATATTATCTTAGCTATGTTCATCAAAGCAGTAGCACAAAACTAGTTCATAACAAAAGTGGTCATAGGTAAGCTATTGGGGGTTCTGTTAATCTTGGACTGGAATTGAGATGTAGTGACAATAGGATGCCCCCACCTTGCCATTGTATAGATACTCCTAAAGGTAGAGAAACCTTTCTAGAGAACCTGAGTTTATAATCTTTGTAAGACCTCAAGGAGGACCGTGCTTCACTGGAATATAGAATGTCTGGAGAATCCAATTTTGCTTTAGGCTGATGTGAGGAAGAGATGGATAGATAGATAGATAGACAGCCAAATTCCTAAGTAATACAGTCATACCCTCAGTAGTCCTGAGCTGGGAAGGTTCAGAGAAAGATGGAAACATTGCTCCATCCATTAAGTGAGGCCAAGGAGACTAACAGTAGTTTGAGAATGTGAACACAACTTCTTTTCATGCCTTTCAGGATGTGATAGAGTTAATAGAATTTGGAAAATTTTAATAGAAACATCCCCCAAAATGACAAATACCTTGAATTAACCTGTAGTTTTGATGTTTAAAAGTAATTTATATTAAAATTTCATGTCAATAATTTATCATATTACATAATATTCATTGCCTTTAGCTGTCAAAACTTCCCAGAGATACTGAATCTGTAGTAAGCAGAGTATTCTAAAGCCTCATTTCTCTACTAGATTCTAAAAACTCCACAAATTCAAAGAAAGTTTATAGTGGGCTGAATTATGGCCACCCCAAAATATCCAGTACTAATCCCTAGAATGTATAAAGGTCACCTTACAAGGAAAAAGGGACTTTGCAGGTGCAATTAAATTAAGGCATTTGAGATCGGTGGGATCATCTGGGATTGTCCAGATGGGTTCTAGATTCACTCATAGGTGAGAGAGACAGAGGGAAATTTGACACACACGGAAGAGGAGAAAACAATGTGACCACAGAAGCAGAGATTCTAGCAATGCATCCACAAGACAATCAAGTCAGATTGCTGGTAGACACCAGAAGCTGAAAGACTTCAGACTTCTTACCTCCGGAATGGGAAGATAATCAATTTCCATTTTCAAAATCCAGTAAATGATTTTGATTTTGTGGTGATTTGTTCATATACAAAAATCAACTCAAGATGGATTAAAAACTTAAATGTAAAACCTAAAACTATGAAAAAAAAAAAAAACCCAGAAGAAAACCTAGGAAATACCATTCTGAATGTCTCTGGCAAAGACTTAAAGACAAAGACTCCAAAAGCAATTATAACATAAACAAAAATTAACAAGTGGGACCTAATTAAACTAAAGAGCTTCTGTGCAGCAAAAAGAAACTATCAACAGAGTAAACAGACAATCTACAGAATGGGAGAAAATATTTGTGAACTATACACCCAACAAAGGTCTAATGTTCAAAATGTATAAGAAATTTAAACCAAGCAACAAGCAAAATATGAAAAAGGCTTTACTGTCCATTGCTGGTTTTGATGACAGAGGAAAGGACCATGAGCCAAGGAATGCATGCGGCCTCTTACAAAAAACAAGAAAACGGATTCTCTCCAGAAAGGAATGCTGCTCGGCCAAAATCCTGATTTTAGCCAAATGAGACTCATTTGATCTCCAGAACAATAAGCTAATAAGTTAGGGTTGTTTTAAGCTGCTAGGTTTGGGAGTAATTTGTTATAGCAGCAATAGGTGACTAAAAACACCATCCTATAAGAAAAGAAGCGTATGTAAAAGTCATTTGAAGACATGTGCATCTGTATTAAAAAGTTCTTTAATCAAAGTATGCCACAAATAAATAAACAAAATATTAATAATTTGTCTGCAACCATAATGCCCCATCTACATCCCTTGGTATCGTGTTTTCCTTTTCAAATCTAATGACATGTATGCTATCAGATACAAGTATAACTTTCATGACTATGAAATACCAAGAACATTACTAGTTTGATGGATATTTAATAAAAATGAGATGTAAATATTCTAGTTATAAAAACAAATGCACAATATCCAGCGATCATTTAATCAAAGTAAATGTAGTAAATGAATCCCTTGCGTTTGTGTGTGTGTGTGTGTGTGTGTGTATGCCTAATGCAATTGACACAGAATAAGAATGCATTAACAGTGAATACAAGCACAAGTTTTATTTGGAGAACTGTTTTTCCAGGAATTAAAAACAAAGTTTACCTGCTTGCGTTGGGGTTTAAAATTTGATACGTTTCTAAAGGCTTTAAGCTTGACCATTTATTCAAATAAGTGTCTAAACTTAAACACCAAGCAGAAATATTAGCCATTACTCTAGCAAACACACTGTAGATGTAAATTTCATTATCAACATCCTGTCTCACAAGATTCTGTAATCTTCCAGTAAGCAGGGCCAGGAAATACAAAAATTTTCCCACAGATATTTCACTACATCAATTATAATTTCAAGTTGTGTAACATTTTACAGTAACCAAGTAGGCTAAATGCAAATATATAAATCCAAAACTGTAATCAGAAAATCATTTTCTCTAAAACTACCTCTCATTTTTTAATTGCAACATCTTACTTTTTCTAACTAGTTTTACTGGAATAAGTATATGCCTAATACTTGTTCATTCATTTATTCAAAATCTCTCCTAACTAATAGCAGATCTGTGATTACTGGGCCATTTTAGCATTCTTCCTTATAATATACAGAAAGTGAATGCTATCATTTTCTTTCAGTGCAATTTCAGATACATCTCCAGATTTTCTTATTGCTGTTGCTATTGTTATGTAATATGACTTGCCTTTATACTTCTCTAGTGGCTTTAACTTTGCATTATGGATTTCTGTCATAATTCTATTCATGTCATCAAGGCAGTGCATAACTTGCCTACCTCTTCAGAAGCCTTTCAAGGGAAGCTATATATTGATCATAGTCAACTACACTCTAATTTCTCAAGATACTGCCAAACATTTCATCAGTCTTGTATATGTTAAATACAATAGAACCAATGCTACTTTAGAATAAGTTTATTTTTCTAGAGAGCTAGTATGTAGGGTCCACCTTTTGGTTGTCAATTAGTAAGAATCATAACATGCTTTTGAAACTCATATTAAATCACTCAGTGTTCCAGTGACCTATTGGATACATCATGTCATTATAGATTGGAGTTTTCAACTCAGGAATTTGTTTCAATAGCGCTCTCAGAAACTAACAAGATTGTGGAAATGGTTCTCAATGAATTCTCAGAATGTTTATTGATGTGGCTGATACTGCTGTTAAAGTTTCTACACTTATATTGATAAGCTGGTTGGTACACTAGGAGACAAATGTCCTTTGTTGAGAAGATCAGCAGGCAAATCAATGCACATTTCATTTCATTTCTGATTATGTTTTCTTTGGGCTATACTAAATATAGCAATAAAGTTGAATAAAATTTTAATAATTGGTAAGCATATTATTTTTCAAGTGTCATGAGCCAGGGAGGCACACAAAATAAATTTGTCTAATAAATCACAATCATAATAACAGATCGAACAGACCTATGAATCCCCTCAAATTTATCATTTTAAAGCAATCAGCTCATTTAACATTAAAATGCATCTGTCCCTCAGGCTGAATGATAATATCTGTAAAGCAGCACCCAGCAACATAATGCAGTTAAGAATATATAATTAAGATATTGGAAAGAATTAGACTATTAGGCCTGAATCTTAAAGGAGTCAATAATGGCTTACAAACAGTAAAGTAGGGTAAGTTGGCTCTTAGGAAAATAGACTAGGAGATGAAAATTTCAGAGAAATACAGAGTAGTTGCCCAGTTAACTTAAATGTTAATTCTCCAGAAGACTAATGTCTATATAATAAGATTATATGGTTCTTGGGTCATGTAAGATTTAAATCCCAAATACATACCTGAAGAGGATGATTCAATTCTTATACTTCTCTCAGATCCCTCAATCCAGGAGTAGTTTTTCATGGAACTGGCTTTTGTGAACTATTTATTAAATTAGTAACCAAGGTTGATCCCTACAGCTCCATCTAATCCTGGCTTCTTACGAAGAAACAGAACATTAGAGCTAGAAAGTGATTGCAGAATTATTTATTTCAACTACCTGATTCCCACTGAGGCACAATAGAAAAATGTGTCTTACTCAAACGTAGTGCTTAAGTGATCAAATTAGGATTATAGAGCCTATGCACCTGTAGTCTCAGTCACGGAACTTTCTACTTTATTGTCTATTTTGCCACCTCTGTTCATTAAAATAGTTACCTAGATGGAGAATCAGATATCCAGTGTTCTTTATTCCATATACCAGTAATTTTGAATTTTCCCTTGTACGAATTACATTTCCCTTTACTAAGTAATAATTTTTTAAAACCATGATTGAAATAATTATTTTAAAAGGACATTGACATGATTTGATCACTGTCATACTTAACCACATAATGGTATGGTTGACTCTGTAGATTATTTTCCTGTTAAATAATATTTTTCCAGATTCAAAACTATTATTTTGGCCTTTATTTAGCTAATGTAAAGTTTGGGAATTCTCTATGTCATTGACAATCTGGTAGTGGATTAGAAAATACCATCTGTTAACAGATAAAGCACTAAGGTGCTTGAAATACCTGACTCAATGCAGAATTTATGAGGAAATACTAAGGCAGCAATTACAGATAAATGGAGTATTAAGGACTAAACGAAGTAAAGTTCTAATTTATTTTGTCATTGTAAGACAGAAGTAATTGAGACTCTGTAGAGAAGAAAGCTTATACTCACTCATCCCTGACTATCTGGTTTACAACTAGAGCTAGTTTGTAAAGAGCAGAAAGACAAGGGCATAGGAAGTTAGAGTATTTTGAGAAAGAGGAAACCTAAAAATGAATAGTTGGGAATAATTAAACTGGTTAAACAAACAGAAAACAAACCATTGTATAAAAGGTGGTGATGAATCCCAACTTAAGTAAATTAAAGAAAATAAGAGAGTCATTGAGGTAATACTGCCTATAGTTTTTGTGAAAGGAATGTAATAAATAAAGAAGAACCTAGAGATTGAGCTTGGCCATATTGTAGCAATGTTATGAAGATCAATATTGATCCTCAAATGAAGATGTGGGGCTAAACCAGAACATAAATATATAGTTGTTAGCCAAGGCCTGTCTAGTAAGATATGAAGGTGGAAAAGAAAAAAAATGAGTTCATTCAAGTCGAGGGAACTGTAAAGGGAATATAAAAAGATCTTTGCAAATACATCAGAAATTCTGAAGAAAAAGTAGCCAGTAAATATTTAAAAAGTAAAAAAAAAAAAAACTAAATTGATTAAACTGCCTTTCATAAATTGCCTATATCAAGCTATAAATTGGTGTTCTAAAATATTAAGAACCAATGTTATAAAATAATACAATTTCCATAGTATTTATATACACATATTATGTACATACTGAAAAAATTGCAATATAAAATAACCTAAAACATTTTTTTTAAAATAGCAAAGCCAGGAGGAAAAAGGAGATTTAACTAATGAACTTAAAAGTAACAAGCAATTTAAAGAAAGCAATGAAATCAAAATATGACTAGACCAACCCAAAATGGGGAAATACAAAAACAATAAAAAGAGTATAATTTAAATATATTGGAATCGCTATGAATTTGGACAAGTTATTGCTGGATAATATTCAATCTGCAAGGATATTAGAGCATTAAAATGAACAGTCATATATGCAGATAATAATGAGCAGGTTTAGCACTATCGTAATGCAGTAAAGAAAAAGCCTTTTTAAATATAAAAATTTAACAATGAATATGAAAATGTATATCGAAGGGAAAATTAAAAGATGTACCACATAGCAAGAAGTGATACCCTCGTTACTATCTAGCTTTGATATAACTCCTTATAGACTGATATTTGAGAACACAAATTCAGCACTGGTTAATGCATTTTTTAAAAGTTAACATTTAAATGCCAAAAAAGTAGAAATCATCTTTATTATTCTAACCAGGTTTGGCTTTCATTTATTTCACACAATATTTAATTTTAGATACATTTTACTTAAGCAGTCCTTGAATAAGTGAAAGGATACTGGTGTGACTCTAGACATGAAAAAAAAAGAAGATCAGAATTCAATCTCTCTCTGTCTCTCTCTCTCCTCTCTCCTCTCTCTCACACACACACACACACACACTTCTTATTATTGCATGTCAAATAAAATTTTAATGTGGGGGAAATTCAAATACTCAAAAATTTTTTTAAATAATTTATTTATTTTACTTTAGGTACATACTATATCTGGCATTTCTCCCATGTTATCCCCTCCCCACCCACCCCTCCCCCCCCCCCCCCACCCCCCATTGTCTCTCCACTACCCACCCCCAACTGTCCCCGTGTGTGATGCTCCTCTCCCTGAGTCCACGTGTTCTCATTGTTCAACACCCACCTATAAGTGAGAACATACAGTGTTTGGCTTTCTGTTCTTGGGTCAGTTTGCTGAGAATGATGGTTTCCAGATTCATCCAAGTCCCTACAAAGGACATGAACTCATCATTTTTTATGGCTGTGTAGTATTCCATGGTGTATATGTACCACATTTTCTTTGTCCAGTCTGTCATTGATGGGCATTTGGGTTGGTTCCAGGTCTTTGCTATTGTACACAGGGCTGCAATATTTTAAGCTAACCAGTAACACAGACATATTCACAATATACTCAAAGCTCTAGAGATGTAGGGTCAGTACAAATTTAATCCAATCCCTTCTAAACGTATAGTATTGCGCAAATATCATTGATGTTCAGATGGCTGTACAAGTCATTCAAACAGCAAAGAAAGAGGGGCACACTTTCTTTAAGCATATAGAGCTCTCTAGAACCAGAAAGCAGATGAATACATTTTACAAAGATTTCCAATAACAAGTTGTGTAACAAAATGTTTTTTAATTCAATCTTTAGTTTCCAAGGAACTCAAATTAAACAAAATGTCCAGCCCTAATCAATCCACATAATAAAAGCTTTACAAAGTTTAGAAAACATGTATAACTGTCAGTGTAAGTGTTGACCAAATAAAAGACAAGAAGGTCACATTTATTTGCAAAGGTTAAACAGCAAGGAGGAAGTCCAAGAGGAATAACGAAGTGAAACTGTACAAGGACATTTCTAAAACAGCTTATATGTGTGGTTTGTGTGGAACGGTCCCTAAGAAGTCATAAAATCGTGATTGCTTAGTCATTTAAAAATCAGAGCATAAAAAGGCAGACTTAAAATACTTAATTATGCCTCTGACTTTTTTCTGAAAAATTAACGTGAATCTACAGTAATCCACTGTTGGAGAATTCTTAGATTTTTTAAAACTCATTACATAATTAACATCATGAAACTTACTAAAGACGTCATTATTAGGAAAATATTGTCAAAAGTATTTAAGTAATTAAGTTGTTTTTGACCATTTATTTATGGATATAAATATAAGGTTTGAAACAGCTAACAGTGTTGTACAGACCATATTTACATAATAATGATTTCCTTAAAAATGAGCAAGAATTAAGATATTTCCTATTTGAGAGAGAAGTAGAAATACTTGTTTAATATTTATTTTCTTTATGAAAAAGATATGATAGCCTTAATTAAAACTTATATTTTAGATAGTCCATTATACTTCTAAAGCATAAACATCCCAATGTGCATTTTAGAATCTAAGGCAATACCACAAAGTTAAAAACAATTCTTAATTAGGTCATTTACCTGAGGTGATAAGGAGTGTATTAATGTTAAATATTAAAACATTGGAGAAATATTTCTGAAAAGAGCATATGCAACATCACAATTGCCTAGAGAGTTCGTTAAAAATCGGAAATTTCTGTATCTCACTTCAGAACAATTTGGGCCCACCAATCTGCATTTTACCAAGTTCCTCAGATGATTCTGATGTGCAATAAAGCTTGGGAATCACTGACAGAAAAATAGAACTTCAATGAGAAAGCTAGAGATAAAAAGGAATGAATTTTCATTGTTCCAGTGCCATTAGTATATTATACTCTCATTTTCCTTTAATAATAATTTCCCTGGGATACAAAAAAGACAACCTACATAGAATTATAATTTCATAAAACAAAAACAACAATTTTCACTCAGTAGAACTCCATCTCAAAATACGTGTATGTATATTTTCTTAGGTGGTCCCTAAGAAAGGCTCATAAAGCATAATGTTGATTTAACTCAAGGATATCATATTTATAAAATGGAAAGACTGACTTGAACTCTAGTTGCCTTTGATGGCTCAAAGCAAATCCAGAAGGCCTTACCAGTTTCAACCAGTTTGTGCCAGTTAACTTTAAAGAGGAAGTTTCCCTAACAATTTTTATAAACATGAATATTTCCTAATAATATATTGTAGGTTGTTACTTGTTTATACAAGTTATCCCATTTTGAATAAGAGTTCCTTAGAAGAGTGTTGAAGAAGGAACATGACAAATTTCATTTTTAAGGCATGTTCACTAAAAATATTCTAGCTAATAAAAATATTACTTTATATAATTTTGACATACTGTTTTTCTTAGCTTATTAACAGTAGAAGAGATGTTCGCGGTCAATCGTTAAGGGTTTCAGATTGATCAGATTTATCAGTGTACTTTTTAAACTAACAATAAATCACTTTACTGATGGCTCAATCAATTTTAGCCCACTTATTATGCCATTATATCACCTACTTAATTTTCGGAATCAATCTTTATTTATAAAAAGCTTGTCCTCTTCCTTTTTCTGTGTCACAGTGTCATGCTGTGGATTTTGATCCCTATGGGGTAAGGACAGAGGCAGAATAGGAAAGTAGATACAGGACACAAGGAAAAACAGGCTTCAGTCACATATGGGAATGAGAAAGGTTTGGTATATCAAAATAATCATAACTTCATTTAAAGAGAAAAATTTATTAATTCCTTGATTGTGCTATGTAAAAAAATTAATAACACTGTTATTTGATAATATAATTTACAAAGTACACTGGGCACATAATCTCATATCTAAAATCCATGACTACATTTATGATTCGTTCCCACTTTTCCTTTTGCAAAAGGAGAGCTCTCATATCCTAAAATAATCTAATCTCCTTTCTGATACTTATTTCCAAATTTTAATGTTCAAAGTTTGTTTGAAAGTTTAAAAAATTTCTCCAAATTATTGGACTATCCTTAAGACAAATAATATACAATTTCTACTAACCTAGTTATAATATTTTATCATATTCACTCATTCCATCAAATATTTATTTTAGCATCTACTATATACCAAACACTGATCCTCCACTTGCACTTTTTAATTTTAATGTACATATGAATGAGCCATATAATGCAGATTCTAATTCAGTAGGTCTAGGATAAGGCCTAAGATTCTGCACTGCTGACAAACTACCAGGTAAGATTAAGATCATACTTTGAGCATTGGGGTCTAATACTTAGCCTATAGAACTAACTTGAAAAAGGTGAAAGAAGCCAGTCTTAATAAAACCATTCCATAGCAAATTGAGATCTAGCATTGTAGACGACAGTCCAGGAAGGATTGTAGTAGTTTAAAAATTACAACAAAAGCTACGTAATCTAACATACCCCAATACGTAAAAACCAGTGAACTCTATCAGAACATAACTGCTAGTGCCAAAGTCAGAAAGAAAAATATAATATCAAGAGCATTCTATACTACAAAGATTAATAGTTTATTTCTATTTGAGATAATCTATTGCTGTAGGAGAGTTTTATAAAAAAATAAGGACTGAACTTGGCTGATTTTGAAGACAATCAATAAATATTTGTGAAATAGCCACAGATTTCCTGACACTGTATTCTCAAGCTAAGAAAGAATCTTTCCAGCCACTTCCTAGATGTTGGCTCAAAGAGAACCATACTGTATTCACATGCAGGATGGAAAAAATCTGCCATAAAGTCAACTAAGGAAGTTTTTCCCAATTGGGTAAAGAACACAAATAGAAAAGTCAAAGGGACTTTTTGCTGGAGCAGATTTTAGAAAACAAGTACATCTCTTTCCTGTGCTTTCCAAAGGAGTCATTCTGTAGACTTTTGTGTATGAATTTAAAGGAATTAGACATACAAAGAGGAACTTGTTCCAATAAAATAGATAAACACACCCACACAGGTTCATTTTCTGTGGATTTATACTTAATCTTTGTAAAATGTGGACATAATAGAATATCCATTTGGATCATTTCATTATGAATGTCATTTAAGGAACTGGTGTTAACTTTATAATTATGCTCTTGGCTATTTGTTTGTTACAATATAAGACGATCTGATTTTCAATCAGATACCATAGCAGAGGAAGATAAGGTACATATTATCTTTGTTATAATGATAAAACTTTGCACTTCTATACTAGTCCAGAGAAGACATACTTCTATTTATTCTAGACTAATTGCAGACTCATTTTTATGATCTTTTGCTTCAGCTTCCTCTCAGACCACCAGAGTCTAACATTTAACTTTCGTCTGTATTTTCTTCTTTGTATATTATGTCTTGGGAAAAAAATCAGAAGCATCTAGATGAAGCCAAGAATTTTAGTATTATCATTCACTGTAATATATGCAGCTAAGCTGAAACAGGTCTGCTATATTTCCTGATTGCCTCCATTTAAAGTAATTTGTGTTCAACCGTGATTCATGAGTTGTTGAAAACTAATCAATATACTGCTTAGTTTCAAACAAAAATTTAAAACAAAGCCATTTATGATAAATAATTGAAATGAAAAAGCTAAGGTTTCCCATACATCCCATTACTTTAATTTGAATGATCCTTTGTGACTGATTTGCAGGTGGTAATGACTTGCAAATTAAGTTGGCAGAAAACTATGCTGTTGTGTCCCAGTGACCAAGCTTTCACAGACTTACAAAGAACACTGTGCATTTTGGGAGCTTTATATTTTATTGCTTATGTCCAGGGTAAGAATGCTCTTGCAGTCTTATCCAAAAACAGCACTAATGAATACTGTCAGTCTACTACTTAGTAGGTTGTGAACAAGAGGTTAACACCTCTACCTCAATACTAATTGACTAGTTGAAATGCTTGACTGGGGAAGTATGTATTTTCCCGTTCAGGATCTTCTCAGTAAAACAGATTCCTTCCTCTAAATACCAACTCCACTTAACACCACAGTAATGCTCTGTTAGAAATGAAACCCAATAGAAAATTCCAATTCACCTGAAAATGATGTACCTCTGGTGTCAATTACTTGTCTTCAAACTTCACACAAAGTTTCATTCAGCCATAAGTGTGCAAGATGATTCAAGTGCATCAAGAGTCTTCAAAGCAATAAAACAAAAGCTAATCCAGTCTAGAACAATTAATAATGTGGTCATTCAAATGCTGCTTGTAGATTCTACATCTGCTTACACATTCCCTTTTTAAACAGCTTTAATCTAAGTATCACCACAACTTTCACTGACAGGCTTTTTTTAATTGTGTGATTTCCTGAATAGCAAATTTATCATCTGTATATTTCATCTGGGAGGCTGATCTACCATTCTTACTCCACCTAATTGTTCACATATGAAAGCAACAAGTGGGAATGAAGAAAGGGAGAAGGGACAGGAAAATAATCACTGGAATAGAATCTACTAAGTCTACAGTTTTATGTACTTTACCTAATTTTCACAAGAACTCTGAAATTATGTATTATTCACACGCATTTTCTAGTAGATTTTGAAGTTGTGCAGCCGTTACGTGTTAATACTGTGGTGACCTCTAGTTCTGTTCGATCCAGCTCGATCACCACTTCCTTCAGAAACCCTTCCTTAATGCCATCCAGCCTGCCACTACTGTCGTTATTTTAATAAATCCTCCTTGGTGCATCTTTCTGTGTTTCTAGATTGTTTTTTTTTTCATTGCCTGTTTATACATGTTGCTCCCTCACTAGACCTTGAATTCTGGGACAACAAGGTTATGTCTTATCTGTGAATCCTAGTGGAACTAGAACAGTGTCTGACACACAGCAGGTTCTCAGTAAATGTTTGTTGAATGGTGATCAAATGACTTCAAAGCCTATGATATTTTAAGCTTTCTTGATCTCCCAACCCCACTTAATCACAAGTAATTTCTACCTTTTCTGACTTTGCCAAACAGTTTGTATTCTTTGAAGGTGCTTACTCCTTCAGGCCTTACAGTATAGTTATTTTTGCATTTGTCACATATTCTCTGCCATAACATACACTCTCTGAGAGAGTATTATTCATATTCTCCTAGTAACCAACCACATTGGCTCAATAATGTTTGTCTTTATATGTGGGTTTATTGAACACTTTCTCTGTCTTGGTTACTTTGTTAGGTACTAGGTAGGGACAATTCAAACAGGAAGTGGCCTTTCCTCTTGAAAGGATGATAGTCTCATCACAATAGTCTGGTTACAGTAGAGTGTGAAAAATACTATGATTGATGCATGAGCAGAGTGTTACAGAAACACACGAAATGAGTATGTCTGCTTTTACAGAGGAGGTAATATTTAAATGAAGCTTAGCTGTATCATTGCACCAGGTGATATAGCCAAGGCACCTTTTTATAACAAAGAGCTTTTAAAATAGTTTATAATGGGACAGAATTCAGTACTGTCAAATGCTACTCCTTCCCCCCATCAATAAAATTGCCACAGTTGCTTCCCACAATTATTAATCAAAACTTGGGGACTGTAAGATGTGGACACTGATGAATGCATAGGCTTAGATTCAAACCTCACTCCATATCCTAACTCTGTTTGACCTTGAGAACTTACTTTAAGTCTACGAGTTTCAATATCTAATCAAGGTAAAATAGAGAAAATAACTACCCATACAGTTGAAATATATATATTTCATACCTTCATATAATTATCCTTCATATATGTATATATATATCCTTAAAATGTGCATACATGTAATGCCTAGTTGGTCTTCAATATATATTATTCTTCTAAGAAGTTTGGAAAAGGGAATATTACTTTCTAAATAGTAACTTGTATATTCAATAATAAAAACTCTACTTTTCCAACTTATTTTTTCTGCCAGATTCCTACATTTTTGTCAAAGATACTAATGCTTTCTTTGTAAACTCTCTAGACTAGGAGATACCTGTTGCATTTTAAGAGTCCAATCTTATGTTCCTTCATTCAGTTAGTCAGTAACCTACTTAATTTCATAGATTTATTCAGCATCTACTAACATACATGATGAAATGCTAGAAGCTGAAGAGGATACAGAGATGGAAATGTCAGTGTCTATACTTATAATTAAATCATAAAAATGTGAAATGGTAAATAATTACTATCATAATTCAAGATAATGTGTAAGAAGTGATCTATGTATGATAAGATCAGTGTGGGCTTTGATAGTTCCAAAGGGGGAGAAGTGGCAATATTGCATGTCATTAATGGAAGGCTTCTTGGAGGAGTTTGCATTTAACTTGGATCTTAAAGTTTGCTTAGAGGTATGGGGCTGATTTTTACAAGTTTTCCATGCAGAATGGATGGTGTTAGCCATACAGTATCATGGATAAGAGCAGGATCTTTGGGATCAGACAGAACTGGAGTTGGCATCCTGGCTCTACCACTTGCTGGTTTTGTGTCATTTGGCAAGTTTCTAACATCTTTCAACTTCCATATTCTCATGTGAAAAAATGGGGATACTAAGGTACCTACATCACAAAGTTGTTGTAGAATTAAATGTAATAATGCATGAAAATCACCTTGCACCTACTTGATACATGATAAATGCTTAATAAAAGGTAGTTGTTATTACTATGAGCAAAGGTGCAGATACAAAGTTCCAAAAGCATACCTGGAGTGGAGTGAGTCAGTTTTTTTCAAAATGGAAGCTACATACATATTTATGTATGGATAAAAATCTGGAAACATTAACAATATGGTTTGACTCTGTGTCTCCACTCAGATCTCACCTTGAATTGTAATCCCCATGATCCCCACTTGTCAAGGGCAGGACCAAGTTGGGATAATCAGGTCATGGGGGCAGTTCCCCCATGCTGTTTTCATGGTAGTGAGAGTTCTCATGATAGTGAGTGAGTCTCATGAGATCTGATGGTTTTATAAGCATCTGGCATTTCCCCTGCTTGCACACATTCTCTCTTCTGCCACCCTGTGAAGAGGTGCCTTCTGCCATGATTGTAAGTTTCACGAGACATCCCCAGCCATGGGGAGCTGTGAATCAATTAAACCTCTGTTCTTTATAAATTACCCAGTCACAGATATTTCTCTATAGCAGCATGATAACAAACTAATACAGTAAGTTGGTACAAGTAGTAGCATGGTGCTGCAATAAAGACACCCAAAAATGTGGAAGCAACCTTAGAATTGGGTAACAGGCAGAGATCGGAATAGTTTGGAGGGCTCAGAAGAAGACAGGAAAACGTGGGAAAATTCAGAACTTCCTAGAGACTTGTTGAATGGCTTTGACCAAAATGCTGATAGTGATATAGACAACGAAGTCCAGGCTGAGGTGTTCTCAGATGGAGATAAGGAACTTGTTGGGCACTGGAATAAAGGTGATTCTTGCTATGCTTTAGAAAAAGGACTGGTGGCATTTTGCCCCTGCCCTAGAGATCTATGGAACTTTGAATTTGAGAGAGATTATTTAGGGTATCTGGAAGATGAAATTTCTGAGCAGCAAAGCATTCAAGAGGAAGCAGAGTATAAAAGTTTGGAAAATTTGAGCCTGACGATGTGACAGAAAAGAAAAACCCATTTTCTGGGGAGAAATTCAAGCCCCCCACAGAAATTTGCCTAAGAAACCAGGAGCCTATCTTAATCATGAAGGCAACGGGGAAATGTCTCCAGGACACGTCAGAAGTCTTCACAACAGCCCTTCCCATCACAGGTCTGGAGGCCTAGGAGGAAAAACTGGTTTCTTAGGCTTGGCCCAGGGCCTTGCTGCTTTGTGCAGTCTCAGGACTTGGTGTCCTGCATCCCAGCTGCTTCAGCTCTGGCTGTAGCTAAAAGGGGCCAAGGTATAGGCTTCAGAGGGTGCAAGCCCCAAGCTTTGGCAGCTTCCATGTGGTGTTGAGCCTGCGGGTACACAGAAGTCAAGAATTGAGGTTTGGGAATTCCCCCTAGATTTCAGAGGATGTATGGAAATGCCTGGATGTCCAGGCAGAAATTTGTGGCAGTGGGAGAGGCCCTCATGGAGAACCTCTGCTAGAGCACTACAGAAGGGAAATGTGGGGTCGAGTCCCCACATACAGTCTCCATTTGGGGCACTGTGTAGTGGAGCTGTGAGAAGAGGGCCTCCATTCTTCCGACCCCAGAATGGTAGATCCACTGACAGTTTTCACCATGCAACTGGAAAAGCAGCAGACACTCAACACCAGCCCAGGAAGTTAGCTGATAGCAGGGTGGTACCCTGCAAAGCCACAGAGGCAGAGCTGCCCAAGACTGTGGGAGCCCACCTCTTGCATCAGCATGACCTGGATGTGAGACATGAAGTCAAAGGAGATTATTTTGGAACTTTAACGTTCAATGACTGCCCTATTGGATTTTGGATTGGCATGGGGTCTGCAGCCCCTCTGTTTTGTCCAATTTCTCCCATTTAGAACGGATGTATTTACCCAGTGTCTGTAACCCCACTTTATCTAGGAAGTAACTAGCTTTCTTTTTCATTTTACAGGCTCATAGCCAAAAGTAACTTGCCTTGTTTCAAATGAAACTTTAGACGTGGACTTTTAGGTTAATGCTGGAATGATTTAAAACTTTGGGGGACTGTTGGAAGGTATGATTGTGTTTTGAAATGTGAGAACATTAGATTTGGGGAAGGGTCAGGGGCAGAATGTTATGTTTTGGCTCTGTGTCCCCACTTAAATCTCATGTTGAATTGTAATCCTGATAATCCCTACTTGTCAAGGATGGGACCAGGTGGAGGTAATCAGATCATAGGGGCAGTTTCCACCATGTTGTTTTCATGATAGTGAGTGAGTCTCTCTCAAGACCTGATGGTTTTGTAACGGTCTGGCATTTTTCTTGCTTGCACTCATTCTCTCTCTCCGCCACCCTGGGAAGAGGTGCCTTTTGCCACAATTGTAAGTTTCATGAGGCATCCTCAGCCATGTGGAACTGTGAGTCAATTAATCCTCCTTTTTTTCTAAATTAGCCAATCTTGGGTATTTCTTCATAGCAGTATGATAATGGACTAATACAATTAATTGGTGAGTTTTGAAGGTTAGGCTAAGGGATTCATATTCTATTTAAAAATCTTCATCTCCAGTTAAAATCCATTTATTTTTCTTCTAGCCTCAGTAATAAAAGAGATACAATTTAAGGAAAAGAAAAAGCAAGTCATTTCAAATACACAGTAACATTGCAGTGCAGTACTATAGATTATTCTGATGGCCTTATTTATGAGTTTTATAAAATTAATCAATAAACATATTTTAATACTTACTGTTTGTCCTACTCTACAAAATGTAAACTTTCCATTTTTACTTGCTGTTTGCTATATGGAGAGATTTTTTTATCTAGTTAATATGTTATTGTAAACTGATAATTCCTTTCAAGCCCTTAAGGCATCAACACAACACTCATTTGAGTCTTCAAGCACCATTAAATTAAAACCCCAACAGCAGTATAAAGTGTTAGCAGCACATAATTATAAGTCACAAAAGTGTTTATCAGAGGGACACTATCTTAAAATGGTCAGGTACCCAAGTGATAGCTTCACTATCCCATCTAATCAAGACAAGGAACTACTTAGGTGATATACAGCTAACTGTGTCACTATCTACACTACAGAATCTGGAAAAGCATGCTAGAGATCCTCAGTGGCATTCAGTACTCTCTGTATCAATGAAACATGTAGTAGCATGGAATCTAAGAGCACAAGATATATACTATATACTTTTGGCTCTAAGCTTTTAGATTCTGATCAGTAAAAATACCAACTTTTTTTTTTTTTTTTTTTTTTTACAAAAAACTAGTATTTTATGATACGTATTCACAAGCGGATAAACTTCTGCAGAATAATGTGATTCTAATTTTTAAGTTATTTTGCTGACTGATTTAAAGTCTAGTTTATTTCTACCTGTATAAGATGAGGATGTTTTTTACTTACAATGAAGTCTACAAATAGCTCTAATATAGAAGTTGTATTACCTTGTAATATATTAGGCTGAATAACCAGTGTGTGTTGATATACCAATACCACTTACATTTGGCATTTACTTTATTTTCTAGTCATTTCTAAGAATCTGAGTCATATATTCATTATATGGACTCTGAGCAATCTGAAATGGGGGGACTATCAAAAGTAATATATATGTGGGGTTATACATTTACGTATATTAACTTATATTAAATTAACCTGCATCTCATATAACATAATATGGACCATCTGTCTTTTAAGAAGAGGAGAGTCGTTTCTTTGAGTTTATTGTTTTGATATCAAGAGTTTGCCTCAAAGTTTTTGTTTCAATAGTTTTTTGGGAACAGATGGTTTTTGGTTACATGGATAAGTTATTTAATTGTGATTTCAGAGATTTTGGTGCATCTGTCACCCAAGCAATGTACACTGTACCCAACATGTAGTATTCTATCCCTCATCCCCCTCTGACCTTTTCCCCCAAGTTCTTAAAGCATATTATATCATTCTTATGCCTTTGCATCCTCATAGTTTAGCTCCCATTTCACTTAGAATACTGGTCTCCAACTCCATTCATGTTGCTGCAAATGCCATTATTTTATTTTGTTTTATGGCTGAGTAGTATTCCATGGTGTATATATACCAAATTTTCTTTATCCACTCATTGGTTGATGGGCATTTAGGTCAGTTCCATATTTTTGCAATTGTGAATCATGGTGCTTTAAACATGAGGGTGCATGTGTCTTTTTCATATAACATCTTTTTCTTTTAGGTAGATACCCAGTAATGGGATTCGCTGGATCAAATTATAGTTCTACTTTTAGATCTTAAAGGAATCTCCATACTGTTTTAATAGTGGTTGTACTAGCTTACATTCCCACCAGCAGTGTAAAAGTATTCCCTTTATACCACATCCACATCAACATCTACTAGTTTTTAATTTTTAATTATGGTCATGCTTGCAGGAGCAAGGTGGTATCACATTGTGTGTTTAATTTGCATTTCCCTGATAATTAGTGATGCCGAGCATTTTTTCATATGTTTGTCGACCATTTGTATATCTTCTTTTGAGAATTGTCTATTCATGTCCTCAGCCCACTTTTTGATGGGATTATTAATTTTTTCTTTCTTGCTGATTTGACTTCTTTGTCGATTCTGGATATTAGTCCTTGGTTAGATGCACAGTTTGTGGAATTTTTTTCCACTCTGTTGGTTGTCTGCTTACTATGCTAATTGTTTCTTTTCCTGTGCAGAAGCTTTTAATTTAATTAGGTTCCATTTATTCATATTTGTTTTGGGGTTCTTAGTCATAAATTCTTTTTCTAAGCCAATGTCCACAAGAGTTTTTCTGATGCTATCTTCTATAATTTTTATGGTTTGGGGCCTTAGATGTTTAAGTCTTTGATCTATCTTGAGTTTATTTTTGTATAGGGTGAGAGATGAGGATTCATTGTCACTCTTCTACATGTGGCTTGCTGATTATCCCAGCACCATTTGTTGAATAGGGTGTCCTTTCCCCCACTTTATGTTTTTTTTTTTTTTTTTTTTTTTTTTTTTTTTTTTTTTTTTTTTTTTTTTTTTTTTTTTTAGTTTGCTTTGTTGAAGATCAGTTGAATGTAAATATTTGACTTTATTTCTAGGTTCTCTATTCTGCTCGGTTTTATACTGGTATAAAATAGGAAATAGACCAATGGAACAGAATAGAGAACCCAGAAATAAAGCTAAATACTTACATTCAGCTAGTCTTTGACAAAGCAAACAAAATGTTATTTTGGCCTTATAGTATGCTTTGATGTCTGGTAATGTGATGCCTCCAGATTTGTACTTTTTGCTTCCTCTTGGTTTGGATATGTGGGCTCGTTTTTCGTTCCACATGTATTTTAGGATTGTTATTTTCTAGTTCTGTGAAGAATGATGACAACATTTTGATGGAATTTGCATTGAATCTCTCTATTGCTTTTGGCAGTATGTCCATTTTCACAATATTGATTCTACCCTTCCATGAGCATGGGATATACTTCCATTTGTTTGTGCCATCTATGATATCTTCAAGCAGTGTTTTTTAGTTTTCCTTGTAGAGATTTTTTTCCTTCCTTGGTTAAATATATTCTTAAGTATTTTATTTACTTAGTTTTCATTTGTAAAAGAGATTACATTCTTCATTTCATTCTCAGCTTGCTCGTTGTTAGTGTATAGCAGTGCTACTGATTTGTGTATATTGATTTTGTAACCTAATAATTTACTGAATTCAATTATTACATCTAAGAGTCTCTTGGAGTTGTCTTTAGAGTTTTCTAGTTATACAATCATATCATGTGCAAATAGCAATAATTTGACTTTCTCTTTTCTAATTTGGATGCCCTTTATTTCTTTCTCTTGTCTGATTGCTCTAGCTAGGACTTCCAGTTCTATGTTGAATAAAAGTGGTAAAAGTAGGCATCCTTGTCTTGTTCCAGTTCTCAGGGAGAATGCTTTCAACATTTCTCTATCAGTATGATGTCGGCTGTGGGTTTGTCATAAATGCCTTTTATTACTTTGAGTTACTTCCCTTCTAGACCTATTTTGTTGAGGTTTTTATCATAAAAGGGATGTTGGATTTTGTCAAATGCTTTTTACGCATCTATTGATATAATTATATTGTTTTCATTTTTAATTCTGTTTATGTGGTGTATCAAATTTATTGGCCTGCATATGTTAAGCCATCCCTGCATTCCTGGTATGAAACCCACTTGATTATGATTCCATGGTATATTATCTTTTTGATACACTGTTGGATTTGGTTAGCTAGTATTTTGTTGAAGATTTTTGCATCTATGTTCATTAGGCATGTTGGTCTGTAGTTTGTTTGTTGTTATGTCCTTTTATTGGTTTTGATGGTAAGGTGATACAAGCTTCATAGAATGATTTAGGGAGGACTCCCTCTTTGTCTGTCTTTTGGAATCATTTTAGTAGGATTTTTCCTTAAATGTCTGATAAAATTCAGCTATAAATCCATCTGGCTCTGGACTTTTTTGTTGTTGGCAATTTTTTTTTATTACTAATTCATCTCACTGCTTCATATTGGTCTGTTTAGAGCTTCTATTTCTTCCTGATTTAATATAGGAAGGTTGTACATTTCCAGGAATTTATCTATCTTTTTTTATTTTCTAGATTTTTCACATAAAGGTGTTCGTTGTAGCCTTGAATGACCTTTTGTATTTCTGTGCTATCAGTTGTAATATCTCCCTCTTCATTTCTATTTCTACTAATTTAGATCTTTCTTCTTTTTCTGGTTAATGTTGCTAGTCGTCTATCAATTTTAATTTTCAACAAACAAGCTTTTTGTTTCTTTTCTTTTGTATTTTTTTTTTTTTGTTTCAATTTCGTTTAGTTCTGCTCTGATCTTTATTATATCTCGGTATTCTGCTGATTTGGGTTTGGTTTGTTCTTTTTTCTTTTTTTCCTTGAGATATGACATTAGACTTTCTATTTGTACTGTTTTAGTCTTCTTGATGCAGCCGTTTAATGCTCTAAACTTTCCTTCTAAAACCACTTTTGCTGTATCCCAGGTGTTCTGATAAATTGTGTCACTATTATCATTGAGTTCAAGGAATTTAATTTCTATCTTTATTTCATTCTTAATCCAAAAATCATTCAAGAGCAAATTAATTAGTTTCTATTTATTTGTGTAGCTTTGGAATGTTCCCTTTTCAGTTAATTTCCAGTTTTATTCCACTGTAGTCTGAGAAGATACTTGATATGATTTCAAATTTCTTAAATTTACTGAAACTTGTTTTTTGGTCTATCATATGTTCTATCTTGGAGAATGCTCCTTGTGCTGTTGAGTAGAACGTATATCGCCTCAACTGTTTTAATATTAAAGTTGTTAATTGTTAAATTTTTTTGACTAAAAGAAAAATCTTTCCATCTTTTCTTCTTTACAGCACTGACTCTTATCTAATTATGTAATGGCATAAATATACTGGCCATACAATCCAAAACAGCATCTAACATGCAATATGACATACTAGCAGACAAAATCAGCAAACTGTTTTTCAATAGGACTTTGATGGGGTGATGGGAATGGTGTCAGATTAATTGGGAGGTGGGTGTCAGATTAATTGGGAGGTGACTATCAGGCGAACCGGGAGTGGCATGCCAAGCAAGAAGAAAGGGTTAAAACAACCACCACCAACAGCAACACAACAAAATAGAGAATGAGAGCAGAAAGATACAACATACCCAAACCTATGGGATACAGCAAAGGTAGTACTACGTGGGGAAGTTTACAGTTGTAAGTGCCTACATCAAAAAGGAAAAAAAAATTCAAATGAACAATCTAATGATGCATCTTAAATAACTAGAGAACCAAGAGCAAACCAAACCCAAAATTAGTAGAAGAAAAAAAAAAGATTAGAGCAGAAATAAATGAAAATGAAATTTTTAAAAATACAAAAATATCAATGAAACAAAAGTATTTTTTCTTTTCCTTGAGGGTTTTTGTAATTTTTTTCTTTATCCCAGTATTCTCCAATTTCATCAATTATGCCTTCTTTCTGCTTGGATTCATTGTGATGGTCGTTTGGTAAGTCTTTTCCATCTGGAAATGAAGATACTTTCATTTAGTTCTGGGAAATTTTATTTTTAAAATGAATCTTTACTCCATTTCTTCTATTTTCCCAGGTCAATTATTATCAGAATGTGTATCTTATGTAAAGATCCTCTAAGTTTCCTTTATTTACTCTACTATTTTACATTTCTTTATTTTTTCTTTTCTTGAACATATGCTCAAATGTATCATCTTCTACTGATTAGTTTTTAAATGGTTACTATAGTATTTTTATTTTCAAGAACATTTTATTCTTCTTTTAATACTTCTTTTTGATACTGTACTGCTCTTATTTCATGAATACAATATATTTGTTATTTATTCATATTACGATCATAAAGCTCTATTTTTATGCTTTTCTTCTGCTTTTTGCATTGATTCTGCTTCCTCTAAGGTTTTTCTTCTCTGTTTATTTTGGTATCTGCTATTGTTAAAGTCTTCCCTCAAATATTGGGCAATTCTTGGGCGGCCTAATCATATTTAAGAGGCAGATATTAAGATGTGGCTTAGAAGCTCTGTGTTTATGGATAGGAGTTGCCCAATGGTAATATTTTATTTTGAGAGGGTTTATTTTCTAGGGAAATGTTTCCTAGGGTTTATTTTCCCTAGAAACATTTCCCTAGAAAATAACGATCCAATCTTCTGCTAGGGGAAACTAAGACTGGTTGCCTGAGTTCTAACTGCTTCCCCTACAAACTTGCAACCAATCTTTCTATCTTCAACTTTTTCCTCCGCCTTTGGAGGAAACTGACATCTCCCATTATTACTATATTTCTGGGTTCTGCAACATATTTTTGGCTTATTCCTCCTTTATTTTTTTCCCAGTGTCATTGCATTGGTTTCAGCCCTTCCGACTCTGTTAAGTGAATTCCTATTTTTCCATGTGCTTTCCAGCTTTCAATAATGTTTGCATCTTTCTGGTTTCCTGATGTCTCTCATTCTGTTTGACCTTGTGGATGTATGCAATTTCTATTCATTTGTTTCTATTTCAGTAGAGTTTTGGGAGTAGAAGCTAGCACACATCTTTAAACCTACATGTTTAACTGGACTTCTGATCCATTTTGCATTTCATATTTCAGTAATAAATGTTATTACTGGAGTTTATTAGCTAATAAGTGGAGGAAAGTCATTCTAAGCCTAAGGAACATGAGAAAGAACAGTAAATTATGAAGTAGCATTGGCTGTGGAGCAAGAGGAGCTGCAAATACATAACCTGCACAGCTGAATTCAAGCATCATCCCTTACAGGAAGTTTTCCCTGATCCCCCAAATCTTGTTGCCTGCAATCCTTGAGACCAAACTAAGTGTTCCTCATTTGTATTCCAAACATACCCTGTGTATATCTCCATTACCATTCATATCACAATATATTGTTTTAAAATGTTATATTAAATGGTGTATCTGTCTCTGCTCCCATTCTCCCTGGAGACCTAAGGATGTTTTATTCATCTTTGTATCCCCAGCATTAGGAACTGTACCTTACTTAATGATGAGTTATTTCTACTTCAACTATAAATACGATCAGATTCACTGTCTAAAAAAACCCACTCATTTATCTTCCTCACTTTCTCAGCAGGTAAATTTACTATTTCACTTCATCCTTTATTCCTAAACTTCAGGATTAATAGAACACTCTTGGCAAGTGTATTTCTCTTCACTTTCTCAACTATTTCTCAACCCATTTCACAGAGTGGATCAGCTAGAGTTTACTAAAAGAAGGGTGCCACTAGAAGAGAAACACCCACACACACATATACACACACATGCACATGCACACAAATGATAAGGGATTTGACCTTATTCAGCTGTGGGAACTGGCTAGCATCTGTGTGAGGTTCTTATCTATTTGCAGTATAGAAGCCTGAAAGTCAGCAGGGTATGCAGTTGGGATGGAATGACAGATGTGAAGTGGAGGAAGTAGAGCAAATTGTAATCTGTCAGTGTGTACTGAAACCCACAAGGATAGGCTAAATCTCTCATTAGTCTCTTCATTACCTTCAAACCTCCAACTGTGATAAAGGAGTGATCTGCAGAAGTTGTTGTACTTTTTGTCACTAAACACACATATAACCTAAGAAACAGAGATGCTGAAGGAGATCCAGCAAGAGTAGGAGTTGCTGTGAGCCTGACTTCTGCACCATGCCAACAAGGTGAGCCAGCAGATAAGCAATAATATTCATATGCTGCAAATGTTCTTTGTCTTGCCTTAAACTCCTGAGTGTAAGACAAGATATCAACTGTTTCTCATCCACATTTTAAATATACATAGTATATCTGGAGAGCCACGTTATTCTAGAACTATACAGAGAAGGGAATCCTAGAAAATATAATTCCAGTTTAACTGTGTTCACACGAAAACCTGCTCTCTGTTCCTCATCTTGTCATTAAAACTGCTGTCACAAAATGACCAATTTCCTTCTATTTGCAGAATTTGAAAACCTGTTTTCAGTCTATACTATATATAATTATTCCATAATACTTAGTACAATTGATGAATTCCTCATTTATGAAATCTGCTTGTTATAGTATTCAATATTTTCTCTGATCTTTGAGATTATTCTTTCTCTGTCTCCTTCACTGGCTTCTATTCTGCCATTTTATTTGTTTTTAAACTCTGTCTTGCTATGGACTGAATGTTTGTGTTTCCCCTAAATTAATATGCTGACATCCTAATCCCCAATGTGTTGGTATTTGGAGGCGAGACTTTGGGAGGTAATGAGGTCATGAGAATGAATCTCTTATTAATGGGATTAGTGCCACTGTAAGAAGAGACCTGAAGATGTTCTCTCTAGGCCGGGTGAGGATACAGCAAGAAGGCAACTGTCTGCAAACCAGGAAGAGGGCCCTTGTCTGACACTGAATCTGTCATCACCTGGATGACTTCCCTGCTTCCAGAACTTAATGAGAAATTAAGTTCTGTTGTTTATGCTATCCAGCCAGTGATATTTTGTTATAGCAGCCCAAGAAAACTAAAACAGTTTTTATGTCTTCTTTTTTATGCTTTTTACCCTCAATCTAAGAAAACTCATTCACTCCTGAAGTGATCCAGAGTCAACTACTGTACATGGTGTGAGTTAGGAGTCAAGATCCACAATTTTGCAAAAACTCAACATAATTCATCGAGAAACTTAGCCTTTCCCAATGCATGACAGAGCAATCTTTCTCATAAATAAAGAAATTGTATATGTATGGGTCTGTTTCTGGACATTCTTTAGTTCCTTTCATCTATTTGCCTACCCATGCGTTAATACCACAATGTCTTATTTACTCTGGCTTTAACATATAGTGGGAGGAGAGGGGGAAATGGGAAGTTAGTATTTAATGGATGTGGAATTTTAGGTTTTTTTTTATTGCTTTTATTTTTTTTTATTAGTTTTTGAATATAAAAGAAGTTCTGAGGACAAATGGTGGCAACGGTTCCACAACAATATGAATATACTTAATACCACTGAACTGTATGCTTAAAAATGGTTAGACTGCAATAATGATGACATGGAATCAATCTAGGTGCTCATCAAGAGTAGCTTATATAAAGAAATGTGATACATATATACCATGCAACACTACACAGCCATAACAACATAAACTCATGTCTTTTTCAGAAGCATGGATGCAGCTAAATACCATCATCCTAAGTGAATTAATGCAGAAACAGAAAACCAAATACCACATGTTCTCACTTATAAGCAGGAGCTAAATCTTGGGTACACATATATGTAAAGACAAGAGCAATAAACACTAGGAACTACAAAAGGAGGGAGTAAGGCTGTGGCGGGGGAGGTGGTGGAGGCAAGACATGAAGCCTTCCTACTGGGTACTACATTCACTATCTGGGGTGAGAAGAGTAACAGAAGTCCAAACTTCAGCATCACACAATATCTCATTGTAATAAACCTGTACATGTACCCTTTGAATCTAAAACAAAACTTGGAATAAAAAATGGTTAGAATGATAAACTTTGTTATATATATTTTATCACAAAAAGAAACCCACACACTATGATATTAGCTATCTTATCAATTCCCCAATCCCTCCTACATCCCTGAGCAACCACTAATGTTGTCCTTTTTCTATGGATTTTTCTGTTTTGATTATTTAATATGAATGGAATCATATCATGTGGTCTTTTGTGACTTGTTTATTTGAGTTAGTATAATGTTTTCAAGATATTCGTTTTGTAGCATGCATCAGTACATCCTTTATTTTCATGGACAAATTATATAACTATATATGGATGAATACTATGGATATCACATTTTGTTTATTCATCACTTGATTAACATTTGAGTTGTTTCTGCTCTTTGGCTATTATAAATAATGCTGGTATAAACATTGATGTACAATTTCTTGTGTAAATATACGTTTTTATTTCTCTTAGGTATACACCTAGAAGTGAAAATCATAGGCCATATAGTAACTCTACAATTAAAAACTTGGGTAACTGTTCTATCTAATTACCACATCTAAGAATCCTTTGCCAAATCTGTAGTCATAAAAATTTACCCTTCGTTTTCTTCTGTAAGCTCTCTAGATCTAGCTCTTACATTTAGGACTTTGATTGATTTTAGCTTTTGAATGCAGTGCTAGGTGAGTCTAGCTTTTTCTTCTTTCCCATGTCACTATAAAGTTATTACAGGACCATTTATGGTGAAAAATATACTTTCTAAATTGAATATTATTGATGTTTCTCAATAAAGTTCTATCAATTTTGTTGATATTTTCCAAGTACAAGCTTTTGGTTTTAATTTTTTCAATTTCATTAATTGCCAGTATCACACTATATTAGTAATTGCTAAATTTATGGTAAGTTTTAAAATTAGAAAATATGCGGACTACTTTTACTTCTTTTTCAATATTACTTAGCTATTCTGGGTCCCTTGAATTCCTTATGAATTTTAGAATCAGCTTGTCAATTTCTAAAATATAAATCGGCTGAGATTCTAATAGGATTTGTGTTGTATCTGCAGATCAATTTGTATAATATTGTCATTTTACAATATTAACTCTTCCAATTCATGAACTCTTCCAATTCATGAGGTTTTTTTTTCCAATTATTTAGATTTTCATTAGTTTCTTTTAACGATGCTTTTTGTAGTTTTCAGAGTATAAATTTTGTACTTATTTGGTTAAAGTTATTCCAAAGTATGTTATTCCTTTTGATAATACTGTAAATGAAATAGTTTCTTCGTTCCTTGGATTGTCCATCGCAAGTGTGTAGAAATACAATAGATTTTTGTATGTTGCTCTTGTGTATTACAATTTGCTAAACTCGTTTATTAGTTCCATCAGTTTTTTAGTGCATTCTTTGGGATTTTCCATATACAAGCCCATGACATCTTGAGTAGAAATAGTTTAATTCTACCTTGCTAATCTGAACTGCTCTTTTTCTCTTTCTTTGCCCAATTGCCCTGGCTAGAACCTCCAGTGCAGTGTTGAATAGAAGTTGAAAGAATGGGGCACCTTTGATTTATTTCAGACATGGGGGAAATGCATCTAGTGTTTCACAATTAAATATAATATTAGCAGTAGGTTTTTGTAGAATATTATGATAAGAAAGTTACTTCTAATCCTAGTTCTTGCATTTTTTTTAATCACAAAAGAATATTAGACTTTGTCACATGCCTTTTCTTCAGTTATTGGTATGATTTGGTCATTTTTCTTTTTTATTCTATTGATATGATATATTATCTTAATTGATTTTCAGGTGTTAGACCAAAGTTGAAATCCTAAAATAATTCCCACTTGGTCATGATTTATAATTTTTTGTACATTTCTGGATTCTGTTGGCCTTATTTTCTTGGGGGACTTTGGTGCCCACATTCATAAGAGATCTTGGTCTGTAGTTTTCTTGTGATGGTTTTGTCTGGTTTTAGTACCAGGGTCACACTGGCCTCATGAAATGAATTGGGATGTCTTCCCTTCTTATCAATTTTTTGGAATAAGTGTTTGGTAGAATTCAGTGCTGAAGCCACCTAGGATTGGACATTTGTGGTTTTTTTAATTACTATTTTTGCCACTTTTCATGTTGTAAGTCTATTCAGATTCTTTATTTAATTTTGCGTCACTTCCAGCAGTAACTGCTTTTCTAGAAATTTACCCATTTTGTCCAAGTTATTTAATCCACTGGCACATACATGGTTGTTCACAATATTCATTTATAATTATTTTATTTCAGTAAGGCAATTAGTATTGTCTCCTATTTTATTTGTGATCATAGCACTTTGAGTATTCTTTTCAATTTTCTGGATCAATCTGTTTAAAGTTCTATCAATTTTGTTGATGTTTTCAAAGTACAAGCTTTTGTTTTCAATTTCTTCAATTTCATTAGGAGATATATACATATACATATATATATACACATATATATACACATATATATATACATATATATACATATATATACACATATATATACATATATATACACATATATATACATATATATACACACATATATATACATATATATATACATATATATATATATACACATATATATATATACACACACATATATATATATATCCTGTTAGCTCTGTCCTTCTAGAGATCCCTGACTAATATAGATTGTGGTACTAGGAGTGGTTCTAGAGGATCAGAATATTAAAAACAGAGTGCTTTCACTGGTTTTGGGGTTACTGGAGTTGGATGCTTAATATGATTACACCCAAAAACGCTAAGGGCTCTTCTTCTAATAGTATGGAGAACACTGATAGTCCCTGGCATGAACTGTCTAGAGAGTTATGCAAAATAAATGAATTTGACACTACTGATTCGCTGCTCATGAGAGGCAAGGACCTTAGTGGCTCTATACATAATATCTTTGACCATATGTGGAGAACAAAGGCTGACCTAGATACAGCCACTGCTGAGTGCCCAATTTGCCAGCAGCAGAAACCAACACTGAGCCCTTGATATGGTACCATTCCTCAGGGTGATCAGCCAGCTACCTGGTGGCAGGCTGATTATATTTGAACTCTTATATCATGGAAAGAGCAGAGGTTTGTCCTCACTGGAACAGACGCTTACTCCAGATATGGGCTTGCCTATCCTGCATGCAATTCTTCTGCCAAGACTACCATCTGTGGACTCACGGAATGCCTTATCCACCATCATAGTATTCCACACAGCATTGCCTCTGACCATAGCACTCACTTTATGGCTAAAGAAATGCAGCAGTGGGCTCATGCTAATGGAATTCACTGGTCTTACCATGTTCCCCATCATCCTGAAGCAGCTGAATTGATAGAACAGTGGAATGGCCTTTTGAAGTCACAATTACAATGCTAACTAGGGGAGAATACTTTGCAGGGCTGGGCAAAGGTCTCCAGAAAGCTGTGTACGCTCTGAATCAGTGTCCAATATATGGTACTCTTTCTCTCATAGCCAGGATTCACGGGTCCAGGAATCAAAGGGGGAGAAGTAGAAGTGACACCACTTGCCATCACCTCTAGTGATCCACTAGCAAAATTTTTGCTTCCTATTTCTGTGACATTACATTCTGGTGGCCTAGAAGTCTTAGTTCCCGAAGGAGGAATGCTGCCACTGGGAGACACAACAACAACATCATTAATCTGGAAGTTAATATTGCCACTTGGACACTTTGGGCTCCTTCTACATTTAAGTCAACAGGCTAAGAAGGGAGTTACAGTATTGGCTGGGGTGATTGACCCAAGACTGTCAAGTTGAAATCAGTTTACTACTCCACAACGGGGGTAAGGAAGACTATACATGGAATACAGGAGATCCATTAGGGCACCTCGTAGTATTACCATGCATAATGATTAAGATCAACGGGAAACTACAACAGCCCAATCCAGGCAGGACTACAAATATCCCACAACCTTCAGGAATGAAAGTTTGAGTCACTCCACCAGGAAGAAAAACCACAATCTGCTGAGGTGCTTGCTGAAGGCAAAGGGAATGCAAAATGAGTAGCAGAAGAAGGTAGTCATCAATACTAGCTACAACCACATGACCAGCGACAGAAATGAGTACTGTAATTGTCATGAGTATTTCTTCCTTCATTTGTTAAAAATAGGTTTGTGCATGTATTCACTTGTACTAAGAAAATATCTCCATTTTATTTCCTTTTTCCTTTAACATGTGACGTAAGATTTGACTTTATATCAGCATTTACGTATTGTTAACTTTATGTAATAGTATTTGGGTTTGGAAATTGATGTCTTTCCAGTTGTACAAAGAATAGTTGTGTTACATGAGGAGTAATTATGACCTTATGGGCTTCATTTGAAGATTATGTATAATCTCAGGAGATGTGTATGGGTTCAAGTTGACAAGAGGTGGACTTGTGATGGTTAGTACTGAATGTCTACTTTATTGGATTGAAGGATGCAAAGTATTGATCTTGGGTGTGTCTGTGAGGGTGCTGGCAAAGGAGATTAACATTTGAGTCAGTGGGCTGGGAAAGGCAGATCCAGCCTTAATCTGGGTGGGCATCATCTAATCAGCTGTCAGTGAATATAAAGCAGATTAAAAAAATGTGAAAAGGCTAGACTGACCTAGCCTGCCAGCCTATATCTTTCTCCCATGCTGGATGCTTTCTGCCTTCGAACATTGGACTCCAGTTTTTTTCAGTTTTGGGACTTAGACTGGCTCTCCTTGCTCCTCAGCTTGCAGATGGCATATTGTGAGATCTTGTGATCGTGTGAGTTAATACTTAATAAACTCCCATATATATACATTATGTATACATATATATACATACATTAGTATATATACATACTATTACTATATATTATGCTATTATATATACATACTATTAGTATATATACATACTATTAGTTCTGTCCTTCTAGAGAACCCTGACTAATACAGTAGGTGATTTCTGAGGCTCTTGCCTAGAAAGCTGGTGACTACACATGCCATAATTGGTCACTACTTGAATTCTGCTTAACTAGGGTTGTGCTGGAACTTTCTAGTCACTATGTCTAGCCTGGTGACTGTCACTGCTTGATTTTGGAAGACATACAAATATTATTTAGTGATTTTTGCACCACCTGCATAGATAGGCCTGGGAAAGGCATTTTGTGAAGTTTGCAGAAAGAAGAGAGACTACTATCCCAGGAATAATTAAGCATGAGATTCATGTTGCCTAATAGTCATTGCTGTTCGTGTGAAGGTAGCCCTCTTGTGTGTTTCCTGTGATGCTGCTTCTCTTGCTGCTGTCACACACATTCTCCTTATCTGCAAATGTATTGAGATGCACATATACGGTGGCCCATGGTCCAGACACTGATGATATAAGAAAAGGAAAAGGACTACATGGTTTTTACCTAAACTGCTCCCCCAATGTAAACCCCCGGCCAATATGCCTGAGGTTTTCTTAGCACTACTGCTTTCCAGTATGCAAAATGTTAATCTTTTAATCACGGAGGTGATGTCTCCACCTAGGTCATAGACAAAATTAACTTACTGGCTATGGACCCTGACCCTGACCACTTCCTGGAGGAAAAGGTGACCATCTATGATGCATGCAACTGAGCACCCATATATTTCCACCTAACCACCCAGAAAGTCCACAACATGGATGATTAGACAGAAGCAGAAATTGAAAGCCACAAGACTATTCATTTAGAAATGCAAAATATTCTGAAGAAACGTTTACAGACAAAAAGGGGAAATAGAGAAACAGGAGGCCCACATGCTGTAGCAGGAGGATATATTCAATCTGAAGACCCCTGGATTTTGTATAGAGCACTCTTCTATTGTTTTCCTTTGCTATCTAGTCCTCTGCTACAACAAAGATCCTGATCCTCAGGGCTATGGGAAAATCACCATGATACCCATGTGGCACAGTGAAAAGGTAAATTCAATCCAGATTTAAACACAGGTTTGTTCATCTCTAAAACACAACTATTGCCATGAGGGTGGCCCCTGACCCTGATGATACTGATTTGAGGCCCTCTGGAGGAAGATGTTTTTAAATGTAAGCGAAGAAGAAAGGAAGCCACCCCCAGCCAAGTATATACAGTGATGAAGGAAGGAAGGAAGGAAGGAGGGGAGGAAGGGAGGAAGGGAAAGAAGGGAAGGAAGGGAAGGAATGGAAGGAAGGGAAGGAAGGGAAGGGAAAGAAGGGAAAGAAGGGAAGGAAGGGAAGGAAGGAAAGGGAAAGAAGGGAAGGAAGGGAAGGAAGGGAGGGAGAGAAAAAAGGAAAGGAGGAAGGGAAAAGAAAGAAACCTGGAACGGGAAGGAAATAAACAAAATCTGAAATAAAGGTCCACAATTTTACCCAATCAGCAATTCAAAATTTACTAAAATAATTTATACATCAAAAAGATAAAGAACACTGAATGGCTTTTATATCTTTGTAACATAAGTTCTGAATTAACTTTATTATTTGGTGAAATACACTTTTTGGCAAACCTTCATAGCTTTAATACTGGGGCTTAAATTATGCTGTGCCTGAGGATGCCATTATATTAAACATGGTGTCACTTATTCTCTTAAGGGTGTTACTGAATATGAAATAGAGGGAAACTAGTTACATCTCAGAATGATTAATCTTAATTATCAGAACGATTGACTTGCCCAAATTCTCCATGCTGATAGCACCCATTGCCCTGAAACAATCCCACAATTGGCATGAATACTCTAACTCAATGAGTAACAAATTAAAATCAAATTAAATCTTTAACAATGTGAACCAAAAAGTATCTGAGACAGGTCTTAATCAATTTAGATATTTAGTTTTCCTAGGTTTAGGAGGTGCCTGGGAAAAAGACACAAGTCACAGTAGGATATGTGGCCGTCACATTTTCCAAAGAGAGTTTTGAGGGTTTCAATTCTTAACGGGAAAAGAGCAGGAAAAAGGGGAAGTGGGAAAGAAAAATAGGAATGATAAGTAGTGAGATAAGTAGTCAGGTTCTTGTGAGGCTTTCATTAGTGCTGACTGAATCCACTTGTTAACTATGAAAGGAGGAATAGTCAGTTATACATTTGTCTTTGGCAGAGTAAATCTGCATTTATTTCAGGGTGGGCAGAGTGATGATTTCTAGTCTTGTCTTGGTCCCATTGCTGTGAAGATAAGCTGTCAATTTAAATTTTCAGGGTGAGGGAGGCCACCTGAGGAGATACATGGCATTCTGTCTTACAGCTATCTGTTTAGTAACAAGAGGAAGGGCAATTTTTTGCATGACTCAGTTTGCAAGATTAACTTTTCCCTTTGGCATATTAAGTTTGGGGTCCTGAGATTTTCTTTTCTTTTTATAGCACTTACAAATTAGATTGACAAAATTGGCCCAAATTGATACTTCCACCTCAGTTAAAATAGTTAATATGGCTCAAAGTACATTTTAAAAGGGCTTTGAAGAATTGAAACTAATTCTACAAGAAATAATTAGTGAAAAGGTGATTATCTCCACTGCCTCTCCACTTAACATCAAATTCTGGAAAGAATGAATGGCACCTCATTGTGGATCACAGCAACCTAATTCTACGGGCACATCTACTAAGACCCCCATATACAATATTATTGAAATTACTGACTCCATCCATTTAATTCCTAAAAATTATTCAGTTAACCAAGGGCTGCTCATTCCTGGCACCACCAAGAAACAGTTATGAATCCTCTCAGCCCCCGTCATGTTAATACAAGCACAATATCTTTCATGCCATTCTGGGATTTAGAGGCAATATATTCCTCATTTATAAATTTTACTTAAACTCACTTATGCTGTTACTTGCAAATCATTCCAACAAAGGTTTTACGGTCTGTTCAAATTGCAATATAACAGGCACTTTCATTAGAGCCCTCAAGAATGCCTTCAATAGACGCTTTAGCAACCCCCTCTCTTTCCTCATGAGTTGCCCCAGGGCTTCTGATGCAAGAAACTATTCTCTTAAGCCCTGTTCTACACACCATTACAGAAGCAATTATTGGTCACTTAATTTGTTCTCCTGGAAACAGAGGCTTTCACAGACCCTGAGCCAGTGACTCTTTGTATTTAGCTGTCCATTATGTCTTGGATAATGGAGGTAGCATCTTGCAAGCTTGGCTGTTGAGGCCTCCTTGCTACTACAGGATGGAGCCAAACCTAGGCCCTCTGGCATACCCACCAGCAAGGGAGTAGACTCCCCCTGTCTTGAGTCATTTGCCATGGTGTTAAAGGAAGTTGCTTCCTTCCAGATTTCTTGGCTACCTGAGAAGACCCTTTGGAGCAACTTAGTGAACAGCAATGGGAGTTCATATAGTTTACAGATGACATGGCCACCATTATATATAATGGAGCTCAGTGGAGAATTGCTGATTTTCATGTTTTAACTAGGATGTCCCTGATTTTTAAAAAAAATAGAATGTATGGGTTAGCACATTTGATTGTACTTTAGGCAGTCATTACCACTAGATGCCCTGGCCAACAATTAGATCATTTTTACAAACACTTCGGCCATTGCCTAGGAGTTGCCCTCTGTTGCAAGTTAACTGTATCCTCCAGAAAAGCTATGTTGATGTCCTACCACCTCATATTCCAAAATGTGACTGTATTTGTAAATAAGATCATTGCAGATGTAATTAGTTAAGACAAAGTCACAGAGAAGGGTAGATTCCAAATCCAATACGATTGGTGTCTTTACAAGAAGACAGCCATGTGAAGACACAGAGACACAGGGAGAATGCTATATGAAGATGAGGACAGAGATTGAAGTTATGCTTCTACAAGTCAAGGAATGCCTAGGGCAACCAGACTTGGAAGAGGCAAGGAAGAATCCTCCCCTAGAAGCTTCAGAGAGAGCAAGGCCCAGCCAACACCTTGATTTCAGACTTCTGTCCTCCAGAATTGTGAGAGAAATAATATTTGTTGTGTTAAGCCACCCCGTTTGTGGTGTTTGTGATAGCCCTAGTAAAAAAATATATCTTGTTTGGATTAAAATCTCTGGAAATTTCCTACCTCACAGATACTCAGAAATATAAATCAAGGTAACAGAAGTGTCTATAAACACTAAAGCCATAATACAAGACCTCACCAGGGTATTCCTTATTTCCTAGCAAATTCCAGGCATTACTGTTAGTGACCAAGGCCCTTATTAAACCTCTTAGAGTATACAGTGTTGGGGTCCTGAAGAAGGCATTAAATGGAACTTCTACTTCCCCCATAAGCCCCAGCAACCAATTGAAATGAGAGGCATAATGGACTACTCAAAGCAACTCCTGTTTAAGTTAAAAAGTGGCAATTAGACCCATAGCTGGGTGTCACTGGAGACACATGCTCTCACATCAATGCCACAATTTTCCTTCAAATGCCTTTACTGACCATAAAATTCATGTTTTTGATAACCACCTTACCATGTGTCCCTCTTTTTCCTTGTCAAGTGCCTAGTTAACTGGCTGGAGAGGTGTATTAGTCCATTCTCACATTGCTAAAAAGACATACCCAAGATTGCGTAATTTATAAAGAAAAGAGGTTTAATGGACTCACTGTTCAACGTGACTGGGGAGGTCTCAGAATCATGGTGGAAGGTGAAAGACGCATCTCATGAGATCTGATGGTTTTGTTAAGTGGAAACCCCTTTCACTCATACTCTTATTTGCTACGACAAGAACAGTAAGGGGAAAAATCACTCCCATGATTCAGTCATCTACCACTGGGCCCCACCCACAACACACGGGAATCATGGGAGCTACAATTCAAGATGAGATTTGAGTGGGGACACAGCCAAACCATATCAGGAGGCATTTATCCTACTCCCTAAAAGTCTTAGTTATCACCAAATTTCAAATTGATGTGATGGTATGAAGGGGTCAATTGAAGCATACGGCCTAAAATTAAGGCAGAATATTATGTGCTGCCTTGGCATTGGGGGAAATTGGGAGGGCCTCAAGTGGCCTCACTGAAACTTCTCCTCCCTACTAGGCTCTTAAATAATTCTTCTTATCAAAAGTGGCAGGAACAGTTTATATTTATCCCTTAGTAGTGGGTTTCAGCTCTCTTCCAACCTGAAGAATTTTTTTAAAGACATTACTATCACTGTTCTCTATTATCAATATTAATTTATATTTACCCACCCATTTTTAGCAATTTAACTATGATATACATTTAAGTGTGGTTTTCATCTGCCTGAGGTTTGTAGAGCTTCTTAAATCTATGCCTTGATGTCTTTGGTTGGTTTTGGAAAATTCTCTGCCATTGGTTCTTCAAATATTACTTCGGACCTGCCTTTTCCTTTCCTTCCAGGATTCCAACTGCAAGTACATTACATGTTTTCACCATGTTCCGTATATCTCTTATGCTCATTTCTATATGTTTTATATTTTTTGCTCTTTGTGTTTCAGCCTGCATATATGATCATATCCTCTATTTCACTAATTCTATATTCTGCTGAATCCAATATGCTTTTCAATCTATTTAGTTATTTACTTTATTGTATTTTTAGGTCTATAATTATCATTTTTTCCTTTTCATAAGTCTCTATCTTGTCATCTATATTCTTAAAAATATTAACCACCATTATTTTCATGTCCATGTCTGATAACTTCAAAAATGAAGACATTTATGAATCTATTTCTATTTTCTTTTTATCCTATTTCTTGACATAAATAATTTTTGGTTGAATGCCAGATATTGTGATTGGAAAATTATAGATGTTCTGAATTCCACTGTGTATTTCCAGAGAAAATTCACATTATACACTGGTAGGCAGGTAAAGTAGAGGTAGAGTACCTTGATCAAATTAGGAACTGAGCTGGCTTGAAATTGTGTTACAGTTTTCATAAGGTTCAGAGTACCTCTGTTTTACTTCCATTCCTAGGGAATAGTCCTCTGGGAATCCCAAGTGAAAAATCTCAATTACCAGAGTTCTTCCTCCTTGGCAGTCCTGACCTACAATTCTGGTCAATTTAGCTCTTTAAGAATGCCAGAACCTTTGTTCTGCTTTTCAGAGGTGTTTTGTTTTGTTTCCTATCCTCTAACCTCACATAGCTTATGAATTTAACAAATGCCTAAAGGGGAAATACTAGAGTGTCAGTTTCATGTTTTAGTTCTTACCCTTTACTCACGGTTCTGGAACCTTCAAGTTCTAGCTGACTTGACATATCCCAACTGTACCTTTTCTCTCTCTGACACTTTGAGATTGCCTGAAACTTTGTTTAGCTTCTCTACCTCTCAACTATAGCCCTCTGTTCAGATTCTCAGCCTCTTTCTTTATAGCAAGATTAGAAAAATGCCTTGAGGAAAAAGTGACTGACAGAACATTTGCTTACCTTTCTGAGGTTCCCTTCTTCTCTCAGGTTGCCTTGGCAGCTCTCTGATGCTTTTTAACAGATGATTTTGTATTGTATGCAGTTGTCTAGTTTCCCATGGAGGAATACTTGTCTGTTACAAGCTACTCCATTATATTTTAAATCATAAATCCCCTGCCTACTCTATTCTTGGTTGCAGTTAATGCTATTCCTATTCTCTCAGGCTCCCCAAGCCAGGAACTGGAGTAATATTTGCTTCTGTTCCCAAATAGAAATGATCACAAAATCTTTTTCATTCTACCAGACCATGATTGACTACCCAGTCTCTAAACAGACCCTTATGTTTCCTGAACTCATTTTGTATATTTTGAAATACCAAAAAAGAAAGCTTGAGCCCAGTGTGGCTGAAACAAGTACAGAAACAGTTAGCTGAATTAATAAAACAAATGGGGGGAAAAAAAGGAAGGAAAAAAGCAAAGCCCTTCTTGGATGGTGATGTCTCCCCCAAGAATTTCCTGTTGGTTAGAGTAAGTGAATATAATCCAGATGATGGTAGTGCTTTTTTTTTTTTTTTTTTTTTTTTGAGGATCCCACATTGGAATATGAATATAAGCTATAAGAAGCAGAAGAGGACTTGGAGGCAGAAAGAGAGGGTGATGAAAAAAGGGTAAAGTTCACCTGTTACAGAGCACAGAGGAAGTAAGTTTGTGAGGGATTAGCTCTGCTAATTAACTTTTGTGGGGGGGTGAACTGACATACACCAACAGTTGTATCAGCAGCACAACCACAGAATCCATACTATGTACTATGTTTATACATAATTTGATCTCTGCTTTGAAAATAAAAATAAAATAGAAAGCATCTCTATAAGATGGTATAGTCTATAACTTCACATATGCCCAAGGAAGGGTAAAAGGAAGAGTGCTGTTAAAAAGACAAAGTGAGACACATTTTATAAAATGAACTCTTGGGCGGTATTATCTGCAATTCTGTCAATTAGATGTTTTGTTGTTTTTCACTGCAGTTAAACATGGTTTACTTCACTTTTGTTTTGGGATACAGAATAGGAACTGAAAAACATGGTTTACTTCAGATGAAAGATCTGTAAAGTTATTGTTTCTTCTCAAAACAGAAAGAATTCTTACAAGCAGAAAAAGAGTCATCAAAATCCTCTGGAGTATTATTTAAATCAGTAAAACTTCTGATGCAAACTATATGACTAAATTTAGAAAAACAGCTCAATAAATTATGGCATATCAGTACTTTAAACTACTAAACATGCACTCAAATTTATAATATTTTTTAAAACTTTTAGAAACACTAAACACTATTCATGATATATGAAAAATGAAGCGAATATGTAATTATGTATTCAGTATAATTGCAACTATATTGAAATACCTATAATTTGTGAAATGTACAATAATAAAAAGTATTAGTATTATATATGAATTCAAAATACTTGGTATTTTCTTCAATGTAATATCTTAAAATAAAATGGTGATTATTAGCAAATTGGAAATATATAATAAAAGTAATCATTATAGCCTTAATTATTATTTAAGATACTACAGAATAGTGCCTCCCTAATAATTTCCACTAAAAATGATAGTCCATAGAATTTTATCAATGAAACATGTTCTGTTAGTAGAGAGATCATAGTAAAATTATTATTGGTATCAAATATCACTATTATGTACATCAAAATATTTTTTAAAAAAACAAATGAAGTAACTTATTGTCTCCCTAATGAGATTCTGGAAATTCATATTCCCTGACACAATGTTTATTCCTGGAAAATATGATTAGAAAGAACTTAAAATTCTCTTCAATAACAAAAATATTTCTGGGGGAGGGGATGTTAGTACCAAATCTCTTCTCTTTATATATATTTGTAAACTGACAGGGAATTAAAATGCAGAAGTATAAAAGAGGGCTTCATTTTTCATTAGTAAAAAAAAAAATAAAAATGCATCTAAGAAATGCATAACTAGGAAGTGAATAGGAAGGAGTTTAGCACGGTACTCAGAATGCTCTGTAGTTAAAAGACTTGACCGTTTTTTATTTTACTTAATGAAATTTGCGAGTTTCAACCCAAATCAAATTTGACATCAAATTTCAAGTCACCTGTACTTAAGGATTTCCATCTGAAATAGCCACATTTCTAACTACAGAAGCTGCCTATTGCTCCTCTTGTCTCATAAATTACATTGATTGAGTGATGTGTCAGAAAGGACAGGGCTACCGTTCCAAGTACGTGTTACACAGAGTTCAGCCAACCATTTAAGAATGTTAAACAGTCAATCAATATTCTCGATTCTGGTGAGGTTCATAAATTTGTATTTTAGAAAAATAATAAGCCACTGTGCATTACTTTGTCATACAGAAGTCTCTATCACTACTTTCCAAAAATCTCTATACCACTCCTGATTATCATCTTTGCTCAGGACAAGTGCAGAAATGTGTTTTTTCTTAAGTTACTTAGACAAGGTGGCCATTTATCTTTTCATGACTTCTTATTTCTATAACAAATAAAAACTTTCAGTGGATGATGTCAAGGTATTCTCAGCTGATTCTCTCATACATCTAGTATTTTGTTTCTCTGATCAGAGCAAATAGTCTCCAAGGTGAGAAAAATTGCTTTCTTGGTATTTTTGTAATTTTCAGTTACCCACCCTTCTTCAAACTACATTCCTTTACTTTTAATGAAGCTTTAAAAAAAATAGAGACAGGATCTTGCTTTGTTGCCCAGGCCGGAGTGCAATGTTGCAAACATAGCTCACTATAATCTCAAACTCCTGCTCGAGCAGCAAAGACTGTGGGTATACCCCACCATACCCAGCTGTTTTTTATATTTTTATTTTTTGTAGAAATACGGTCTTGAACTCCTGGCTTCAAGGGATCTTTCTGCCTTGACCTCCCAAAACACTAAAATTACAAGCATGAGCCACTATGCTTGGCATTAATGAAACAACACGCACACACGCATGCAAAGCTATTACCTTATCTCATCAAGATGTTTTAAAATAATTCAAAACTAAATATTCTAGTATTATTCCAATCATAGTACTTAGGTCATGGTGTACAATAACTGTAGGTGAAATTAGTAACATACACCTACTATCCTTTTCCATCTCACTCTCACCTGAATCCTCATAACACATTTTTCATACCTTTTTATGATATTTATAACACTTTGTTTTGCTTTACACTAATTATTCATTTTCATATTATCTCCCATTAAGACATCTGAATATAATAGAAAGGGCATAGGGTTCAGATTTAGATAGGCAAATGAAATTCTGATTCCACCACTTACTACCTGTGTGACTTTAGATAAGCTCTTTCATCTCTCTAAGCCTCAACTTCATCATGTGTAAAATGGAGATAGTTACACTTATCTGATAAAATGCTAAGAATTAAATGAGATGAGCATGCAAGTTGATCAATAAATGTTTCTTAGTATCTTATCTATCACAAACTAGATTATGAGAGTTTTGTTCATTGTATCATTCTTTTTTTTTTTGAGATGCAGTCTTGCTCTGTTGCCCAGGCTGGAGTACAGTGGTGTGATCTCGGCTCACCACAACCTCTGACTTCTGGGTTCAAGCAATCCTTCTGCCTCAGTCTCCAGAATAGCTGGGACTACGGGCACATACCACCATGCCCAGCTAATTTTTATATTTTTAGTAGAGACACTAGAGACAGGGTTTCACTATATTGGCCAGACTGGTCTCGAACTCCTGACCTAGTGATCCGCCAGCCTTGGCCTCCCAAAATGCTAGGATTACAGGTGTGAGCCACCGCACCCAGCTTTGTATCATTTTTTTTAAGGGTTTTTATCTCTTCCTCTCCTCTTAACCAGTAACTTACACAAGGCATATGTTTAATGATTGCTGAATAAAGGAATTCTATGTTCATATATCTGTCTTAAAGGGAAGAACGCCATCATAATATAAATATTTTCAGTTAACAATTATTGATTTATTTCTATGTGCTAGTTCCTATACCAAATGATTAGATGCTTTATTTTATATGTTGTGGTCTTCTACAGCAATTTCCTATGATATTCACAAAGCAAGCATTTTATTGATTTAACAAAATCTATGAATGTTATTACTTGAAATTGATATAAAGTGAAACTTTTTTTATCACAATGCTTGAAGAAATAAGGTATTTGGTCAGGTAAAGGTTATTTAACAATTTGTGACTACAATTGAATGGTGCAAATGATCTCATATCAAAATATACCAAAAGCCGTAGTAAAGTATGGGTATAAATAAGATTTTTTCCTCTCAATGTCTTCTTGTGGATTCTAGATTACTACCCCCAACTCCACACCCTAAGCTGAATAAAAAGAAAGTATTTCATGAATAGTTATATTTACAAATTCCTAAAACCTATTTTATGAAATTTTATGTCAAACTTTGATATCCCTGTTTTCTATTTTAAATATAATGAGTTGTATTAAATCAAACAAACAAAAGAAAATACCAATATTGTTAAGCAATTCAGATATCTGCCTCACTGGGCTCTTGCAAACTTCATGGTTGACAACTACAGGCAAAATAAAGGCTATGTCTACATCTAGCCACATGATACACTGTGCATTAATCATAAGCCTCATGTTTTTGCTAGTTCTGTTTTCCTTGGCATCTTAAATATTTAATATTATGCTTCATCGAGAAGGAAGGGACATTTAAGTGATATTTGTTTACTAGGATTTTGGGATTTGTGTTTTAATTTTTTTGTTTCCAAATTGTTTGTTTTGGTAGAGTTAATTTTAATTGTGTCTCTTAGGCAGTTTAGAAATATTAAGGCCGTGTGTTACAAGCTAAAATAAGATTGAACTCTTTTAACCTAACTCCTAACATTTTTTTCCCATTCAATTGAATTAGACTGCCTGCATGACAGAACTTCTAAAATAGTAAGAATGATAGAGTCATAAGAGTGATCACTTATTGAGAACATACTATATGTCAGGCACAGTGCTGAGTGCTTTTTATGGGTTATTTCATTTAATTATCTCATATAAATCCTGTGAAGTAGGTAATTTTGTTATCCCCAATTTTACGAATGGAAAAATACAACACATGGAAGTTCAGCAACTTGCCCAACGTTGGAGCTAGCAAAGGGTAGAGGTAAACGTTAAATATCAGGCAGTCTCCTCCAGAGATACTACAGTACTAGTTTCACACGAGTATTGAAAAGAATTCAGGATCCTACTTAGGCAAATGCCAGATAACCTACCTTATACTAGTATCTTATAGTACTGAAATGTTTTACACTAATCTCAGTTACACTAGACTGTGAGTTCCTCAAAAATAAAGAGCATTTCTTATTCATCTTTGAGCCCAGAGCTTTAAGAAGTTGCTTACCACATAAAGATTGCTGAATTAATACCACCAAGGCAACCAAACAATAAACAAATGCAGTGTTGAAAATGACATTTTCATAGGGAAAATCAGTTAGAAGACACCTAATTTGGTATAACTATTTTCATGAAGATAACTTGATTGCAGGGCAATGAACAGTGTTTCTTAAAAGACATTTCACAATATAATTCTGGTTTTACAAAGCAAGTTTACAGACCTGTGGACTCCCTGGAGTTGAATAGTCATGGTGAATTTCCATGAAATTGAAAGTGAAAAAGCAACTGTGAGGGCTTAACATTTTGAGGACTAAAACAGATGAAATTTGGTGCTGTAGCAACAACATACTGATCCAAAGCAACAAGCGAATTTGTTTATTCATGTATTCATTCAAGGAACATTTCTCGAGTGCTCACTGTGTGCAAGATACAGTTCTGGGTGTAAAGGACACAGTGTGAATGAGAAAGACAAGGTTCCTACCTCATTGTACTTATATCTAGAAGAAAGTAAACCGTATACAAATATACAAGTAGATATATGGTATAATGTCATATACTGGTAAAAATTAATAAGAAATTAAAATACGCCAGTTGGATAGGGTGACTATGGGTACTCAACTTTACAGAAGGGTGATAGGTAGCAAGCATTTGCATTGAAACTTGAAAGTATAATGTCTAAATACATTGAGACAGGAAAGAGTTTATCCTTTTCAAGTAGCAGAAAGCAGTCAGGGGGTGGCTCTAGCAAAATGAAAGAGTGCAAGAGGGGGAATAACATGAGGCTAGGGAGGCAGGCAGGTTCTGTAAGTTTACAGCTTGTAGAATATTGTAAACCATGGTAAAGATTTAAGATTTGATTTTAATGGTAGCAAGAATCCATTGGTGGATTTCAATCAGGAAAGTGATAGTATCATTTCAGAACTTAATAGAATTTTCGATTTTATTGACAGATAAAATTTAAATTTAAAATTTAGCATCTCCCTGAAACAAAGCCAAGCTTTTTGCTCATTGTATATTTTTAAAAAGGTTTTTTCAGAGCTCTAGAAAGAGCTGTATAGAACTGTCCATGGTACCTTCAGAAAAAATTATTAAATAGAATTTATTGGTATGCACCAAGTGTTGTAGATATGTGATTAAAGGCAGCAAACTTGTTCAAATAAAATAAGACCTGCCACGAACCTTTATCCAAAAATAAAGCAAGCATTGTTAAAAACGGTGGTTTATATAAGCTTGCTCACCTCAACAACATGATCATTTTTCTTTTTTGTGTTTTTGTCATTTTCCCAAATCATGAGAAAGATATTTCTTGTTCAACCTAAACATAAAACTATAGGCCACACAATGTTACAGTTAAAGAAAATAAAGAGGTAAATGTGTTTTACAAAAAAAAAAAATCAGATGTAAGGACAAAATCAAAATGCAGGTTAGAAGAATGCCATAAATTAGTCAAAAATGGTCTTAGTTCAAACAGCACCTACTCAGAGTGACCTTTCTAAAATTTCTTCTTACCTCCTGCCATAGCTATACTTGCTTACATTATTCTACTCTCTACTTTGCTTTTTAACTTTCATTTATCACCAACCATTACTAGTTTATTGTCTCACTCTCCACAACTCTATAATATAAAACTCATTAAAACTGTATTCATCTGTATACCAAGCTATTCCCAGTTTCTAGCATAGTGCCTAGTTTTTAGTGGGGACTCATTAAATATTTAATATACGTTGATCATTCTATATACAAATATTTATTAAGCACCTATTAATATATAGTATAAAGTTGTGTGAATATGCAAAAAAGAAAAAGAAAACCTGTTCTGACACTCCAAATACTTATCCTCCAAGTATGTATAATGAGGTATGCATGTAAAATACCTCAGAGCATGTTCAGTACCTAAACCAGGAATTCAGCTTACAACCAGAAAAAAAAGTGGGGGGGAAGAGAATGAATATTTATAGCTATAATTGTAAGAGCCCTCTACTTTACTGCAGGATATATCATTGTTACTTGAAATTCTCCTTATCTAAAATGCAGACATCTTCACACCCTCTAAGAGTCAGTGGCAAAGGTTGACCCTTTAAAGTAGGCATAAGAGACACATAAACATTTTATTATCAGCATATTATAACAAAACACATTTCTTAAGGATCCTTTTTGCAGGTTTTTCTACCAAGAGTTTGGAGAAAGAGGAGGCCAATTTTCAGATAAATTTAGATAAAAGTAGATCAGGGGTCTAAATTGTTAGAATAACTCACTCATGCTATTTTTGGGCTTAGTAGAATTGGTTAAAGTCTCGCATATTCTACCAACTTTCTGAACTTAGGAAAGACATAAATTATTATTGAAATTGGCATACTGATATCCATCTCCTGGGTACTGTGGATAAAACAACCACTAACCCAAAAATATGCTGATAAAACATGTCTGTCAAGTTTACCTGTTTTTCGCAAAGAACCTTGGTCTTAAGGTTTTCTTGACGCTATAATGGTAACCAAACACATGACAATTTTTTAATGCAGATTTCATTTTCAGTATCTAGATTCACACTATTTGGTTTATTATATCTCCTACCTATACTCCACAACCTATTCGACAATCTGCCAGAGAATCAATTAAGGTGGTTCATCAGATATTTCAGACAACATCTTCTATCTTAGCAAAGATTCACCATTATCATTACAAAATAACACATCTGTGTCAATCCATGGAGAATTATGCCTCAGCACACTTACAGCCATAAAGAGAAAAGCATGGGCTATTTTAATATTCAGCCTCCTTACAAGAATGCGGAAATACTCTCTCCTTCAAAAGTAGTCATGTGATAAATTCTTAAAATTAATCAAAGACAGAATTGGTTTCAAATAATTCTTTTTAAATAAGGCACATATTCTTCCCTGCAGTTTTAGATTTCATTTTCCTTACTCCACAATGCGCAATCTCTGCCTGGTGGTCACGCAGCCAGCCTGGATGGGCATTGCTAAAGCTGTGTGCCAAAGTGTGGGAGAGCTTTGCAGCACTGGGAGCTGACAGACCATTAGGCAGATTGGGGACTCTGTGCAGCTGCCTGGATGGTGCTGGAATTGCTGCCCTCTTTGTCACAGGATTATGTTGCCAGAGGGATCTGCAAACCTGCTCTTTAAACACCTTTATTTCCTTTGATGTGAATTTGATCTGTGGGAATTCAATTGTTGAGAATAGTCTCATCTAGGGAAAAAAAAAAAAACACTTTCAAATGCCTGTATTCTAATATTTTTAGGCTATCATGAGCAACTGAAGTTTTCCTCATGGTCACATATGATTATGTGCCAGGCTCCTTTTTAAAGGATCATTTGAATCCTTATGTTCAAGTCTTGTGCGCACTCAATTTTCCTTATTAGCCAAGTGTTCTGCATGTATATTCTGCATTTTGACCTTTTGAATTCTGTTTGTGCCTGTTTCCACTTGATCAGGTTCTTGAACACTTAGTATCAAAAAGAGTATTCAAAAATCAATCTACAGATTGAATTTTGCAGGAGTAACAATTAACTTATCTGTTTTGATTACTATTAGTGATTATTAATCGACTGTTTTTTCAAATTTTAATTACAAGCTATTTAATACCTGTATTTTAAATTGACAAATCAAGAGTTACTGTTATCTTCATTTTTATAATTAACCTGTCAAATGCATAACACATAACTTACATAAACTCTGTGGGGAGTTTTAGTCATTTGTATGATAATTTCCATTCCACAGAAACACTGCTGGTGAAGTTTGAAGAATAATTTACTACATTGTTCCTAATAAAAACATAACTTTCTGTTTCTAAGTGAAGTGACATGATATACTGTATAAGGATGTGTATATGTCCATACCATCCATACTGCACGTACATAGCCTGCATTTCATGGATCATAATAAAAGTTAAAAGTGAATACATTTTAAATAATCAGAGGTGGCATAAATATTCACTGTGCAGGATTTCCTCAATAGGCTGTCAGCCTGCTGTAGATTACTCTGCAGACACGGTGTAACCTAACTTAAACATGGGTCTCCTGAGAGCAATAGAGACACACCCAAAAGTAGGAGGAGATGACATTAATATAAAATGCAAAGACATTTCTGCATTTTGCATCAGTGAATTTGGTCATCATCTTTTTTTCATCTTGTAAACATTTGGGATGAGCCATTTTTTTCATATTTCCCTCACTAAAACTTACCTAGATATTTTAAAGGTCAATAAAGAAGAACGCCAAAATTCTAATGCCTACTTTTAATAAAGTCTCATTCCAATAAAATTTAAAGTAGTTCTATAGCATTTCAAATTTCTAGTCACCAATATATATGGTGGATTTAAAACTGTAAAACTAGATGCAAATCGAAAGAGAGACCATAAAGGATTTAAACAAGATCCTAAATGGGCTCTGCATTTTTCGCACCTTATAAATAGCCAACCTTATAGCTATAAAGAAATGATCAGTGCAGTGCTTACAGTACATTTCTTCAAATATACCACATTTCTTGAATCTATATATTTTTTGTTTCTATGTTTAAAATTGAACTCAAATATTTAATTTTTGTTTGACTTTAGGGTATTTCAGTGTTAAAGAGTTGCTTTTCCTTACTCTGACTCTAAATTTGATTAACTCTAAAATATAAACGGCAGTCTCCATGCAATCTCTCCCATTCCAATTTCAATGCTGTTTTTATTTTTCCTCTATTACAGCATGAATTTAGAGTTAGATGAAAAAGCCACTTCAAGAACGAAAATGGCAGCATTATATGAGAATTCCTTTCATTGGCCTTGTGCATCAGAGCGTGCTTTGTTTCCCAGGGCATTTTGGTTAAAAGCAGTCTGGGGATTAAAACTTCTCATTTATGAAATCTCTGGTGGATTTAAAATACCTAGTGTAAGAAGTATGTTGCCAGAAATACCCCGCCAAAGTCTTTTTTGCAAATGTTCCCTTACAAAGCAATGGAGAAAAATCACCATCTCACATCTCTGTTTTGTTAGCTGGAAGCATAGAAGATAAAATAATATTCTGCTGCTTACATATTCCTCACCTCAGTCACGCCATTTTTCAAATCTGATTAAACATTTAAACATTTTCTAATTATATGTCCACAGGAGGTATAAATGTGTTTAAAAAATTAAGGCCAGGATGCGGGTCATAAAATTATGCACTTGGTAGAATAACTCTGTTTTCCAAAAACATTTACTAATACTTATTTTTAGAGATATGGCTGGAGTCCTTGAGGTGAGCCAGGGGAGACAAGGCAGCTGCAAGGGCGGTGAGAGAGACGAGCCCATTTCTCATAAAAAGGTTGGGAAATCAATTTAATAAAAGATTTCTCATAAGAAAAAGTGTTTATTCTACATTTTAGGACCCAAAGTGATTGTATTAAGCATGAACATATTTCTGTCATAATACACATACTCTTCTAAATGCTGGGTATCTGCACATATTACAGCAAAGGCTATTACCATTATGTTTTTGTTGTTATTGTACCATTCTCCAAGATAATAGAATTATGGGAATTCTAATTAAACTGGCCATATTATGTAGATTGGTTCTAAAAATTATTCAAAAACATTGTAAACTAATTTCACCATAATGTATCCAATACAGCAATACATTTGTGCTTCTCTAAAGTATCTGAAGAGCACACTCTTAAACACGTGTATGTTTTCTTCTTCTATCTCTGTGTATCTGCGACTGTCTGCCTTTTTATTGCTTACTCTCGAATATTGGATTATTTTATGAATTACTAATTTAAGGGTTTAACACAAACTGGAGAAAGCTTTGGGTGGCCATATACTCTTAAGACTTGGAAAAGAACTATAGAGATTAGGTAATTTCTTCCAGTCTAGTAAGGGGAAAGCAAATTGTGCTTTGAAAAGACCTTTAGTTTCACTGAATGATGAATTGTCTATCATAAAGGAAAGATTTCAGTACTCTTATTTTTGTTTATGATGCTACACAGGCTGCACTAAGTTTTGAATTAGTTTTTGCAAGCAATTTTTTTTCAGTGTTCAGGATACTTTTACTAAATAATAATGAGATGGCTTTCATATGGGAATATTGTGCCACTGCTGGACTATATCCATATGAAGTATTTTGCATGGTGTTTTGAGTTAGTGGAAAGAACATGCACTGTAGTGTGCAAATTGCCTTCTGCTAATGAACAATATAACCTTGCAAAGTTATTCTTACTTCTCTGAAACTCATTTTGGAACATCTGTTAACGTGGCCTGTCTCATAGGGTTTCTTTGTGAGGATTAAGTGAAATAATATATGCAAAGTACCTAATAGAGTGTCTGGTATATAACAGGAGCTCAGTATGAGTGCCAGGTTTTCTGAGCATTGACCTCTCTAGACCCCACTCCTTCTTCTAGTATAAAAGATTTACAAGGAGGAACATTTGCACTGACATCTTTAGCCCCCGGTAATTTATACCATATATTTGTAAAAAGATTGGCAACAATGAAGGAATGATGATTGTCGTATGGAGAGCAGAAGCTTTAGCCAAGGTTTCTCTGACCTTGGTACTATTGATGTTTGGGACTGAATAAATTCTTTGCTTGGGGCTGGGTATATCCTGTTCATTGTAGAATATTTAGGAACATCTCTGATTTCTACCCACTGGATGCCATTACATCACCCATCTGCCCCCTCCACAGTTGTGACAACCAAAATATCGCCTCCAACTTTGCCAAATGTCCCTTGTAGGGCAAAATCACCCATGATTAAAACCACAGGCACAAGCTAATGCAGGGGCAGAGACTTCATTAGTGCCATCTATTAGCAAACTGAACTTGATGGGCTTAGCCCTTCTATTTCTTAACATTCAGACTATAACAAATACTTGTGTATGCATATGATTTGATGATTCTACAATCTTTTTGAAGTAGTATAGTTAATAAAATGAAGTGTTTTTATAAAAAAATGGAAAACTTATTTCATTGTAATTCTAAATTTTTGCTACTTCTAAGCTAACCAACTTTGTTCTGTTCTCTCGTCAATTAGCTATACTTTTATTCTAGGTAGCTGTTTTACAAATACCATTGAATAGGTGATTTGATGGAAATGTATACACACACAATACACACCCATACCCCATTTGAAAAAAAAATGTTCAAGGTGTATGACTTAGAGAAGTTGCATTTAAATTCACCCAGATGAAGAGAGTTAAAATAACATTCCAGGGGTGGGTTCACTATAGTATAAAAGGAAGGTAGCTTGTTTCCATAATAATAATTAGGTATATTTAATATCAAGTTTCCATAAGGGGATATATAAAATATAACAACTTGAGATGGGATGGGGCAAGATAACTTACTATTAACCAAATAAAGTAAAATGAATGGAAGAGTCATAATCACATTGCCTTCTCTTAACCATACTATGGGTTACAGTGCAAATGTCAGTATTACCTTTACTCTAAAAAAAAAAAAGAAATGATAGAATGGGAAAATAAAGAAAAGCAGCAAGGGGAGTCTTTTAAGATTATGAATGTTATACCCTGACAACTCAAACAACTGGGGAAGAATAGGATAGCTTTCAGAGAAAACCAACCCAGCAAGTCAGAGTATCTCATAGCAGCATATCACTCAATTGCCCTCTACATAGGGTCTGGCACAGTCAATGTAATAAAATAAAACACACACTTTCTCTTTCTGTAACATGCTTTAGCTGCCCTTATGCTTCAGATATGACAGTTTGCTAAGCTGCTTTTGGATGTAGTTAGGACTCTATGTTAGCTGGTGGCCCCTAATGACAACTCGACAATTATCTACTTAAACAGGCTCATGAACCATTGACACAGAAAGGAATAAAGATTTCTTCCATCTACCTGGCTCTGAGTATTCTGTGAATTCAAAATCATTGTTAAGTGTTTTGTGAATGTCTTCAGCAATAGCCTTTACTTAACATCCATCCTCCTCGATCTCTTTGCACTGTGGAACGCTGCACTACATCCTTCTTAAAACTTGGCTTTGTGTGACAAGTTTTACATCTCCTCCTTCCTCTCTTTTTAACCACATTTTGCTCATCTTCACCACTAGTTTCCTTTCCTCTCTCACACAGAAATGTAGCTACTCTCTAAGGGTCTGTCCTTTGGCCTTTCCACTTTTTCTTTATCAGGCTTTTATTTTTAAAGTGCATTTACTCCACGTCTTGAAGTTTCTATCACTTTTTATTCGATGACTGCCTGATCTAACAACTCTCTTGATCGCCCGTCCATATTTCATGTTACCTACTGTTTAATTCTAACAATATGCATTTTGATAGTGAGTCATGCCCAACACAGCTTCTCTTCCAAATTTAAGTTTCTCCTTTGGATTTTCTATTTTCTTATTCAATTAAAAGACAAGTATCTTAAAAACACAGCTCAGATCACATTACTTCCTCTCTGCTCAGTCTCTTCCCATAAGTCCTCTTATGTGTCAGGCAAAAGAGGTCTGGCATTCACAGCTATTCCAAGTGTGGAAGTGGGGTATAGTGGAGGGACAATATAATAAAATGTGAATATTGATTTTAGAATCAAATAAACATGGGTTCATGGGCAAAATTAGCCACATAACAGCAAGGTAGGTGGCTAAGTCAATTAATATTCAGGAGCTTCAGTTTATTTATTATAAAATAACTGGTTTGGGATTAAGTGATTTCTAAAAACCCTCCAAAATTTTAAATCTGGATCAGGGTGGTTCAATTTCCAAGATTATCTCTCAGGAACCTCATAGTACATACCCTATGCTTCAACCATTCAATACTATCACTATTCCTTAAATGCATGCATTCCCACCACCATAACTTTGTCATGATTTTACCATGAATCTCTTTTACTGCTATTGAATACCTTATCCAACCTCAGGGCCTGGCTTAAATGCCACCTCTTCCAATAAAAATGCTTTGGTCTTCCCAGCCAAAAGTGATCTTTGCTCTTGACAAGTACAATAGTATTTTATTTATATCTCTTTAGGTCATTTATCATATCCTTCTTTATATTTTTGTTTTATTTTATTTACTAGGTAATAACTGCCTGAAAGATGTAATACCGTGTCTTAAAATCATGGAATTCTGGATATAGAAGAGAACCCATCTTGTAATATTTCCCATCTGAAGTAGGAAGTTGTTCTGCAATATCACTCACAGATGGTGATCCAGATAATGCTAAATAACTTTTGTGAGAGATTTTTCTGCCTTATGAAGTAGACTTCCCAATGGCTAAAAATTTTGATGACTGAAAATTTCCTCCAGCTACTAAAACAAAGCAGGGTTCGCTGAGACTTCTACTTAGTCTTTTCTAATTGGTAGCCTGTGTCGCCTAGGTTTTTTCTTGTTTTAGTTATTGTTTCTCACATGAGGAACACTGATACTTCATGAAATGCAAAAATCACAGATCTGTGGCAAAGCTCCAGTCTGTGCTGAAGTTCAGCTCCACCTTTTCCTTTGTGTTACATATATTCATGACAACATCTTAATACCAATTTCAACTCCCTACTTTCTTTGAATGATTTTCATCACGTATTTCTTTATGATTATTATTTCATTTAATATAAGACTTCTCCTAAGAGTTAACTGGGGTGGAGCAAGATGGTAGACTAGAAGCCTACACCTTTCATCACCCCTGCTGGAATACCAAATAATTTTAACAACAATATGCACACAGAAACAAATCACAAGAACCAAAAATCAAGTACCAGCTCTGCCACAGTGAGGTAAACAACACAGAAGCTCTTGGGCTCCCTGAGTCTAGGCCTAAGCTCTTGGAAAGTATTTCTGGACCTGCACTGGGCCAAGAGGGGAGCCCACTGCCCTGAAGGGTGATTCCCAGGCTTGGCAGCATTCATGAGCTGACAGAAATGCCCTTGGACTTTAAGCAAACATCATCAGTGGCTTTGCAGAATCCCCTGTCGATCAGTGGTGGGGGTAGTCACAGAAAGAGGCACTTCTGACTGTGGAAAGGTAGGGGGAACAGCAGGAAGGACTTTGTATAGTGGTTTGAGTGCCAGCTTAGCCTCAGTAGAAAATAATATCAGGTAAATTGCTAAGGTTTTTTGACTCCAATTCTTGGCTTTCAGACAGTATCTCAGTATATATCCAGGGCCTGAAGGATTGCCACCCTGAAGGGAAGGGCTTTTGACAAGGGCCAGTGCTATGCTTGCTTCTGGTCTGACCCAGCACAGCTCCCCTTTGTGGTGGCCACAGAAGGTGCTTGCATCACCACACCCTCACTTTCAGGTGGCTCAGCACATGGAGAGAGACTGTGTATGTTTCCAAGAAAGTAAGGGAAAATAACAAGAATCTTTGCCTGGTAATCCAGAGAATTCTTTTGGATCTTTTCCAAGACCACCAAGGTGGTAACTCTACTAGTATGCAAAAACCACAGCATTACAGGGCTTCAGTCCCAAGTCCCCTTAATACCTGGAAAACCTTCCCCAAAAAGACGGGCACAAACAAGCTCAGACTGTAAAGCTACAATAAATACATAACTCTTCAATGCTCAGACACTGAGGAACATCAACGAGAATCAATACCATCCTGGAAAACATGACCTTACCAAATAAAATAAATAAGAAACCAGGGACCAGTCTTGGGGAAACAGAGATCTATGACCTTTCAGACAAAGACAGATGTTTTGAGGAAAACAAAGAAACTCAACATAACACAGAGAAGGAATACAGAATTCTATCAGATAAATTTAACATAGAAATTGAAATAATTAAAAAGAATCAAGCAGAAATTATGGAGCTGAAAAATGCAATTGGCATGCTAAAGATGCATGAGCCTCTTAATATGAAAATTGATCATGGAGAATAAAGAATCAGTGAGCTTGAAGATAGGCTACTTAAAAATACACAGTCAGAAGAGGCAAAAGATAAAAGAATAAAAAGCAATGGAGTATGCCTATGAGATCTAGAACTTAGCTTCAAAGGGGTGAATCTAGAGTTATTGACCTTAAAGAGAGGTAGAGAAAGAGGTAGAAAGTTTATAGAAAGGCAAAATAACAGAGAACTCCCCAAACCTAAAGAAAAGTATCAATATCCAACTACAAGAATATTATAGAAACACCAAGCACATTTAATCCAAAGACTACTTCAAGTCATTGAATAATCAACCTCCCAAAAGACAAAGAAAGGATCCTAAAAGCAGCAAAAGAAAAGAAACAAATAACATGCAATGGAGCTCCAATATGAGTGACCCGAACTTTTCAGTGGAAGCTTTATAGGCCAGGAGAGAGTGGCATGACATATTTAAAGTGCTAAAACAGAAAAGAAACTTTTATGCTAGACTAGTATATATAGAAAAAATACACTTCAAATATGAAGGAGAAATAAAGACTTTCTCAGCCAAATAAATGTTGAGAGATTTCATAAACACCAGACCTGTCCTGCAAAAAATGCTAAACAAAGTTTTTCAACCAGAAGAAAAAGGATGTTAATGAGCAGGAAGGAATTATCTGTAGGTATAAAACTCACTGGTAATAGTAAGCACACTGAAGAAAAAAACAGAATATTATAACACTGTAGCTGTGGTATATAAACTTTTCTTAAGTAAATATCATAAATGATGAACCAATCAAAAATAATAACTACAACAACTTTTCAAGAAACAGTACAAAAAGGCATAAAGAAAAATTACCAAAACTCCAAAAGCCAGGGGATGAAGTTGAAGTGTAGAGTTTTTATTAGTTTTTAGTTTGTTTACATAATCAGTGCTAAGTTTTTATAAGTTTACAGTGACGGTCTATAAGATATTATTTGCAAGCCTCATGGTAACCTCAAATTGAAAAACATATAATGGATACACACAAAATAAGAAGCAAGAAACTAAATCATATCACCAGAGAAGATCACCTTCACTAAAGAAAAACAGGAAGGACAGAAACAAGGAAGGCCTGAAAACTACCAGAAAAGCAAATAGCAAAATGGCAAGAGTAAGTCCTCACTTATCAATAATAAAGTTGAATTTGTATGGAAAGAAGACATACAAATGGCAAATAGGCATATAAAAAGGCGCTCAATATCATTGATCATCAGAAAAATGCAAATCAAAACTACAGTGATACATCTTCTCACCCCAGTTAAAATGGCTTATATCCAAAATACAGGCAACAAAAAATGCTGGTGAGAATGTGGAGAAAGAATCTTCATACTGTTGGTGAGTATGTAAGTTAGTACAACCATAATGGAGAACTGTTTTGAGAAAGGAAATCAGTAGATGAAGAGATATCTGCATTCCTATGTTTGTTGCAACACTGTTTACAATGGCTGTGATTTGGAAGCAACCTAAGTGTCCATCAAAAGTTGAATGGATAAAGAAGATGTCGTACATATACATGATGTAGTACTATTTAGCCATTAAAAAAATGAGATTCAGTTATTTGCAACAACATGGATAGAACTGGTGATCGTGTGTTAAGTGAAAAATAAGCCAAGGCACAGAAAGACAAACATAGCATGTTCTCATTTATTTGTAGGATCTAAAAATCAAAACAACTGAAATAATGAACATAAAGTGTAGAAGGATGATTATCAGAGGCTTGGAAGTGTAGTGGGGACTTGGGAGAAAGAGGGGGTGGTTAATGAGTATAAAAAATAGAAAGAATGAATAAGACCTACTGTTTGATAGCATGATAGGGTGACTTTAGTCAATAATAACTTAATTGTACATTTAACAATATCTTAAAGAGTGTAAATGGATTGTTTGTAACTCAAAGGATAAATGCTTAGGAGATGGATATCCCGTTCTCCGTGATATGTTTAGTTCACATGGCATGCCTGTATCAAAACAACTCATACACTCCATAAATATATATACCTACTATAGGCTCACAAAATTTTTAAAAATTAAAAAATTAAAAATTAAAAAATAAAATATGCTGTTTGATTCAATAGCTACAAGATCCAGAGAACTGTTAAATTCCTCAGGTTAATGTTGTAATTGATAATGAAAAAATAAAGACTATTAAATGTCCTAGTTAATATATTTAATAGGCCGGGCGCAGTGGCTCATGCTTCTAATCCCAGCACATTGGGAGGCCAAGGCGGATGGATCACGAGGTCAAAGATCGAGACCATCCTGGCCAACATGGTGAAACCCCATCTCTACTAAAAACACAAAAATTAGCTGGGCGTGGCGGCGTGCGCCTGTAGTCCCAGCTACTCGGGAGGCTGAGGCAGGAGAATTGCTTGAACCCAGGAGACGGAGGTTGCAGTGAGCCAAGATCACACCACTGCACACCACTGCACTCCAGCCTGGCACCTGGCTACAGAGTGAGACTCTGTCTCAAAAAAAAAAAAAAAAAAAAAAAAAAAAAATATATATATATATATATATATATAGTTAATCTGTATAAAAATATTTTATTTTAATTATTTTCAAAAATTCTTGGTAGTTAACAAATTGACAAAAATATAAGTCACCTTGGTATGCTTAAAAGGAAGCAATATATTTCAAGAGAAGATAAAGGTTGTATTAGGCAAACATTATATACTAATTGCATTCATGCAAGAAGGATGTTATGATTAAGTTACCTAATAAAAGAACCAAATCAGTTTGCTTATATATATTTAAGTAGGAGGATTAAAAAACATGACTCAGTTTTTGCTTATGACTTAAAACTTTTGGTCAACAACATATAAACCTGTCTCTTTATATTTCTTTTCTATTATATTGACATAATTTTTTAACTTTACACCTGGAAAAGTTTGAATAACACCTAGAAAGAGTTGAATAACAAAAGCATGATTTCAAACTTGCAGTGCAGTCTCACTGGATGTGCTCTTGCTATTTTCATTATTTTACTGTATGTAAAGTAACTTATACAATTAGAAAAAAGTAATGAGATCTCCACCTGCCAGGAGGTAGAAGAGTATATGTATATATATTTGAGACAGAGTCACCTAGGCTGGTGTGCAGTGGTGCAATCACAGCTCACTGCAGGCCAGGCTTGACCTCCCCAGGCTCAGGTGATCCTCCTACCTCAGCCACCCCAGTAGTTGGGACTACAGGTGTCAGCCACCATGCTTGCCTAATTTTTGTATGTTTTGTAGAGACAGGGTTTCACCATGTTGCCCAGGCTGCTCTTGAACTCCTGGACTCAAGCTATCCACCCACCTTGGCCTACCAAATTGCAGGGATTATAAGCATGAACTACCACACCCAGCTGAAGGGTATTTTTTATTGTATTACAAAGGCAAAACTAATGTCAGCAAAAGCTCCCTTTCAAAGACTAGAACATAACAAATTTCCTTCCGGATGCCTGGAGTGATGGTGGATGGGGGTAAGGGTGGCAAGGCCAGAGGCTCTGGGTAGTGAGAATAAGAAGACAATCAGTAGTATAACAACCAGCATGCTAATTATCAGATTATAGGAAAATAAGAAGGAAAAAACTGACAATCTGCAAGATGTTCTACCCTACATATAAGGAAAATGAGTAGTTGAAGCATCTCGAGAGAAAAGTGACAGCAAAGCAAGATGAAGCTGTGATGAAGGGTTTCAAGCATCTATTAGTGCAGAAAGAAGGAAAGACAGTGAACGAAATGAAAGATGTGTTTTCCTTTCATGCCAGGATTTGTACAACTTCAGATATTCTGTTTTTACAAGGGATGGTTAGAAGTGACTGAGGTCTTTTTTCCAGAGCTTGCATTATGCAATAAGGACAGTGAGTTTATGTTATAGTCAACATTTTGAGGTTTCTGTGTATCCAAAACTAAAAGTGAAAAGAAAATTGATGACATTCACTGAATAAAAGGCTACCTTTCATAGAAGAAAGGATATTGCTGATCTACATGTACTAAGGTTTGAATTTTTCAAGTGATTTTTCTTAATTTTTTAAAGTAGAAGGAATACATTTCTCTCATTTAGCCACATTTTATCATCAGGAAGAGAGTCTATATCATTTGAACAGAGTAAGGTAACTGATTTCTGCAGAAACAAAATCCCTAAACTTGAAGTTTGCAGGTTTGGTTTCTAGAATAATGGTTCCCAAATGGCAATCCATGGATCATGGTTCTGACTAGGTCTCCATTTTTCACTGGTCTATGTTAAAATTACAAAAAGTGCAATTTTATATGATCAGTTTATTCACTGTCTCTATTTAAGAAGATTGTTCTTAATCTTTTGTGCGTTTTTGAATTTAACATGCCCCTTTCTTATATGAAATGATGATAATATATTACAACATGTGTTATATACAGTATATGTTCTTGGTAAAATGAAAAGCTGGCGATCTTAGTCTTCAAATTTTGGGGAGGGGGTATTTTATTTTAACTCCAAAGTTTTAAACTCAATAGATGTTCCAATTTTGTAATGTATCAATTTCTAAGAGATTTAGAATCAATTATTTTTTCTAATGCCTTTGGATAACTCTGCCTATCATTCTCCCCGAGTCAATAAATCCCAGAATAGCACATTATATAATTGACTGACATACATCTTTATACACGCAGGTATCTGTTTGTTATTTATCAAAGAATCAAATACTTTCCATATGCTAATAGAGTGTATGTAAAATATCAATAGACTATGAAGTTTTCGTTTTTGCTGATATAACCATCCAAGTGCTATGACAATCTTTTAAAAGGGAAAACTAGAAAACAGTATCATGACTGAGAACCAACAGAACAGACAACAAAATATTAACCCATCAAGTCTTCAGGAATTGGAACTGTAAGACACATGATAGTAGCTAATGTTTCAAAAAATAAAGGTGAAACTTAAAAATATTAAAAGTGGCAAGTGTATCTAAAAAAGAACAAAATAGAATGTCAGAATATGACAATTTAATAATTTAAAAAATCGCATTTGTGGGTAACATCATTAAATACAGTTAACAACATAGAAAACTGGAGACATCTTAAGAAATTGGTATGCCGCATGACACGGAGAAACATAGAGATGAAAAATAGTAAAAGGGATTTAAAAGATGTAGAATATGGAGTGAAAAGTTTTACTACCAAATAATCGGAGTTCCCAAAGCAGAGGAGAGAGACAAAGAGGCAGAAATAATGTTTGAAGATTTAAGTGATGAGAATGTTACAGAATTTAAAGCAATAATCTAGAGATTGTTGAACTGGTAGTTCAACAAGCACAACAAATCTCAAAGGAGTTTACATAAAAAGGAATCCATCCTTGTGTGCATCATAACAAAAGTAATGAATACCACAAAGAGAAAAATCTTAAATGCAGCCAGAAAGACAAGACCGATCACATACTAAAATGTATAAGTATACTGATGGCTGACTTTCTAAAAGCAACATTGTAATGCAGAATACAGTGAATTTGTATTTTCTTTGTGCTGAGGGGGAAATAAAAGAAATCAACCTAGAAATCTATGCCCAGGAGAAATATATTTTAAGAAGGGATGTAGTCCAAGTGTGGTGGCTCATGCTTCTAATCACAGAACTTTGGGAAGCTGAGATAGGAGGATCTCTTGAGCCCAGGAGTTCAACACCAGACTGGGCAACATAGTGAGACTTCGTCTCTACAAGAAAAAATAAACAAAACTAGCCAGGTGTGGTGCCACAGGCCTGTAGTTCCAGCTACTCAGGAGGCTGAGGTGGCAGGATCGCTTGAGTCTGGGAGGTAGAGACTGCAGTGAGCCATGATTCTGCCAATACACACCAGCCTGCGTGACAGAGTGAGACCTTCTTCCTGACTGCAATAAAAGGAAAGGATGGAATAAAGAGAATTTTAAGTCTACCCAAAACTTATTGAGATTTATACCATCAGACCACCACTAAAAAAAAGTCAAAGGAAATACCTTAAGCAGGAGGAAAATTATCCCAGATAGAAGGCTCAAGATAAAAGAAGAAAAGAATAGTAAAGAAAGTAGTAAATATGGACTCCAGAAGAATAGTATTTCATGAAGTTATTATATAGAATTAAAATACTGTCAATAATGTGCTCTAATATTCTCATATTAATTTGAGAGATTTAAAGAGATTGATTAATTTAGGCATTGATAAATTAAGGATTCACAGCTGAATTCTACCAGAGGTACAAAGAAGAGCTGGTACTATTCTTACCGAAACTATTTCAAAAAAATTGAAAAGGAGGGATTCCTCCCTAATTTATTATATGAGGCCAGCATCATCCTGATACCAAACCTGGCAGAGACATAACACTAAAAAAGAAAACTTCAGGCCAATATCACAGATGAACATTGATGCAAAAATCCTTAAAAAAATACTGGCAATATCTGATGGTACTCTGTATTTCTATGGAATCGGTGGTGATATCCCCTTTATCGTTTTTTATTGTATCAATTTGATTCTTCTCTCATTTTCTTTTTATTAATCTGGCTAGCAGTCACCGCATGTTCTCACTCATAGGCAGGTGTTGAACAATGAGAACACATGGACACAGGGGAGGGGGAGCATCACACACTGGGGTCTGTTGCGGGGTGCTAGGGGACAGTGGGGGGTGTGGAGGTTGGGGGAGGGATAACATGGGGAGAAATGCCAAATATAGGTGACAGGGGGATGGAGGCAGCAAACCACCTTTCCATGTATTTATCTACGCAACAATCCTGCATGATCTGTGCATGTACCCCAGAACCTAAAGTACAATTAAAAATAAATAAATAAATAAATAGTGGTTCATCCAAAGGCAAAGCACCGCACACACACAAAAATACTGGCAGACTGAATCCAGCACATCAAAAATCTTATCCACCATGATTAAGTAGGCTTCAATGTCAGGATGCAAGCCTGGTTCAACATATGCAAATCAACAAATGCAATTCATCACATAAACAGAACTAAATACAAAAACCACATGATTATCTCAATAGATGCAAAAAAGGCATTAAAAGTAACATCCCTTCATGTTAAACACTCTCAATATACTACATATTTAAGGAACATACTCAAAATAATAATAGGCATATATGATGAGAACACAGGAACACATGGTGGGGAACACATACCTGGGTCCTGTCGGAGGGCTGGGTGTGGGAGGAGGGAGAGGATAAGGAAGAACAGTAAGTGGTTTTGGGCTTAAATACTTGGGTGATGGGATGATCTGTGCAGCAAACCAACATGGTACATATTTCCCTATGTACAAACCTGCACATCTTGCTCAAGTACCCCAGAACATAAAAGTTGGAAATAAAAGAAAAGTTCACCTACTCAAATGCTACCATACTGTGAGGAAGCCCTAGTGGTGTTGAGAAAGAGGAGTGGGAGATGGGAGAGGGGAGAGAGGGAGAGAGGGAGAGAGGGAGAGAGGGAGAGAAGTAGAGAAGGAGAGAGGGAGAAAGGGAGAGAGAGGGAGAGAGAGGGAGAGAGAGGGAGAGAGAGGGAGAGAGGGGGAGAGAGAGGGAGAGAGGGGGAGAGAGGGAGAGAGGGAGGGAGGGAGGAGGGGAGGGGGAGAGAGAGAGAGAGAGAGAGAGAGAGAAATAGTGAGTTAGGGCAGGCTTAGCCAGCCCCCCAGTTGTTGCAGCCTCCACCCACTTAAGGTGTCAGAGCTGATTCCTGAGACATCATAAAGCAGAGACATGCCATCCCTACTATGTCTAGTGTGAAGTACTGACTGACCCACAGGATCGTGAGATATAATAAATTAATTTTTAAACCCAAAGTTTTGGGATAGTCTGTTATGCAGCAATAGATAACAGTAAAGTAGAAAAGTTAAAGCAGTAGCTAGAAATACATTCCTTTTAATGATTATATAGTCATGTACTGCATAACAACATAGTCAGCAAAAGACTGCATATATGATGGTGGTCCCATAAGATTATAATTGAGTTGAAAAATTTCTATCACCTAATGATGTCATAACATTGTAGCACAACACTTTACTCATAAGTTTGTGATGAAGTTACTTTAAACAAACCTACTGTGCTCCCAGATGTATAAAAGTATAGCGCATACGATTATGTACAGCAGATAATACTTCATAATAATAATAAACAACTATTTTACTGGTTTATGTATTTACTTATTCTATTCTTTTTTATTGTTATTTTAGTTGCATCATATAGTTTAGGTATGCAGTAGGCTCTACCATTTAGGTTTGTGTATGTACACACTATGTTTTCTGCATGACAAAATTGTCTAGTGATGCATTTCTCAGAATGGATCCCATTATAAAGGACATATGACTGTATTAGAAAAGGATAAAAGCTGAAAACAAATGGGCTGAGCATTAAGTTTAAGAGATTAGGAATAGAGTAGAAAAATAAACCTAAAGAAAATAAAAGGAAAAAGTAAATATAAGAGAAGAAATAAACTGGAAAGCAAACTAGAATAGAAGGATAAATAAAGCAAAATGTTTCTTGAAGATACTGAAAAAATAAAAAATAAATATTAAAACTTAAAATGGTAAAGAGAAAAAAGGAAGGAGTAAAAAAGAGAGTTACGAATTAATGTTTGAATGAAACATTTAATGAAAAACAGAAAGAAGACATGAGAATAGCTGTATCCTTATACAAGTCAAACCTTAGACAAAAGGACTTAATAAAAAGTGTCTCAGTAATAAATATGAAAATATTAAATAAATGGAATCAGTAGTTTAAAATATTCTCACAATAAAAACTTCAGAACTGAGATCTATCAAGCAATCAAGAAATAAATAGTTTCAATTTTTCACAAACTAGTCCAGAGTATAGAAAAAGAGGGAACACTCACAGGTTCATTTCCCTGAGATTAGCATAACTATGTTATGAGAGCCTTACAAAGAAAAGAAAATTTTTAGGCCAATGTGTCTCATGCAATTGATGAAAATAACAAGCAAATAATCAGTAAATCAAATCCACTTGTACTAAATATTAGACACCATGATCATAATGGGCTTATCCTAGAATATACAGTTGATGTAACACTTAATAAACAATAACATAATGGTCTTAACCTGAGTTCCCTTTCCACTCCACCCTCCAGCCACACACAAGGATTTACATGCACATAATTATTTGGGGAAATTGAAACCAGGAAAGAGACAAAGCCAATAAAATTGAGTGTTCTCAAGTGCAGACAACATGCTTAGACTAGTCTAGACCCATCTATGAAGCCACGAAGAACCCCAGAATTATCCATTTCAAGTAGAGAAGATAAAAATAATTTTGACTAGCTTGGGTTGCTCCATGGGGCATTAGCTCCTTCTCCTTTCCTGTATGTGCATAACCTGGAAGTAGGTACTCAGGGCATCTATACCATGGCTTTAGAGATCTCGAGGCAGAAAGTGGAGAGATAAGAAGTACGTTTGAGGCAAGAGCTGTGCTATACCTGCACAAAGCTGATGGGACTGACTTCCATCAGAATGAGTAGAGAAAAAAGTGGACTGAAAGATATAATATGCAGGCAGGTAGAAATCCAATATGATAATTCACCACATTAACAATTTAAAGGTGAAAAAATCACCACAAAAGCTGAAGGGAGAAAAAAAGTATATGATGAAATTCAATACCCATTCAAAATAAAGCTCAGCAAACTAAAATAGAAGGAAAAGACTTAACTTGGTATAAGGTTTTTTTGTTTTTTGTTTTTTTTAAAATAACTCCTTCAACAAATATGATCTGAATGGTAAAATATTAAAACTATTCTCTTAAAGAATAGAAACAGGAAATAACAACTGCTTTCAAAAATGCTATTCAACATTTTACAAGAAGATCTGGCCAGCACATGAGGCAAGAAAAAGGGTGAAGTGGGGGAATAATAATTGGAAATTAATAAAATTGCCTTTATTTACAAGTGATAAGATTGTCTGTATAGGAACCCAAAGTAATCTACAGATGAACAATTAGAATAAGGCAGTTTGTCAAAATTGTGGGACATAAAATCATCAATTGCCCTTCTACATTCCAGGAAAAAAAATATATAGAAAATGCAAGAATAATGTAAAGAACAGTACCAAAAACATCAAATAAGTTGCAAAAACCTTATGGAGATAATAATAAAATTTTAGAAAACTAGTTAAAATGTCTACATTGAGAGACTTATTGTGGCTGTAGATTGGAAGACTCAATATTATAGCAATGTCAATACGCTTCAAATTGAAATATAGATTAAATGCAATATCAAACAAAATTTCAACAAGGGTGTGTGCATGTGTGTATGTGTCTGTAAGTTCATAATATGATTCTAAAATTTATATGTAAGAACAAAGAACCTAGCATCGTCATAACACTCAAGAACTGAAACTATCATTTATCCAGAGTTTTTATAAAGCTATAATAAAGACAATGAAGTATTAGCAGAGGAATAGACAAATTAGTTAATGTAATGGAATTAATTACCCAAAAATAGATCAAAACATTTATTAAAATTTGATTTATGACAGAACTGGCACTGCAGATCAGTGTGGAAAGACTGAACATATCGATAGCTCTTTAACAATGTACTCTTCGTATGGCACTGAATCCCTACATATTGCTTGATAAACATGGAAATATCCACATAGATTAAAAAAATTTAAATGTAAAAATCAAAAATGTAAACTTTTAGAAACAATGAAGAAAAATATTTTTGTGAATTTAAGGTAGATAATAATTCATTAAGCAAAACACATAACTCAAAAAACAAATGAAAAAACGACCAAATTTGACTATGCTTAAATTTAAAGTTTTTCTTCACTGAACATCATAAAATGAAAAGAAACATCACAAACTGAAAAAACATATCTGCAACAAATAAATGACAAAGGATTACTGTCTGAACTATGCTTTCAAAAATCAGTAAGAAAAATACAGAGCCCTATAGACAAATCTGCAAAATCTTTGGGCAGTCACTTCAAGGAAAGGGAAGCACAAATGGCCAATAAGAAGGCCATACAGAAGAAGCTCAACCTCATTATTAAGCAAAATGTAAAAATCATTCAAATGTGATACCATGTTACACCTACCATATTGGAAAAGATTTAAGTCTATTGTATTATGCATTGTAAACAATGCAGAGGAACTCAAGCACTTCTCCATAACTATTTTGAAATACATTAGCATTATTTAGTAAAATAGAAGTTACATATACCCTATGACTCAGCAATAGCACTCCTAGGTATATAAACTTGATAAGCTCTTGCAAATGTACACTAGGAGAGAGATAGTTACATCAATGTTCATAGTAGCATTGTTTGTAATAAGAAGAAAAGAATGAAATAACTAAATGCTCATGAATAGTAGAATTAATAAATACATTCTTGAGTAGTCATATACTGGGATTTTCTACACAGCAGCAAATAATAATGAATTTCAACTTGATAAAACAATATAGTCTAAGAACACAATATTTATCTTAAGAACAAAGCACACAAGAAAAGCCACAGAAAATGCCCACAATATAACTTTTAAATATAAAGATTAAACCACAAGACCAAAATGATAATTCTATAGGGATATAAACATATATGGTAAAAGTATAAAGAAAAGCCAGAGAATAATAAACACAAAATTCAGGATAAAACCACTTCAGTGAGATGAGGGAAAGGATGGGATACATGAAGGACTTAAAAGATATTAATAATGGTTTATCTTAAACTGGGTGGGTGAGAGAAGAATTTCAGCATTATTCATTGTATGTAGTATGTAATTTGTAAATATCCTTTTATAAAAACTTGTTACTTAATAACTATTAAAACAATGGAATTTCTTATTTTTTAATGAATATGGTAAGCATTACAAGATCAAACCCCAATTTAGCAGGTAAAACAAAATTTCTGGGGGCAGTTTGCAATCACATATTGATGTGGTGTAATGATATACTTTCTCTTTCACAAGAAGCAGTGTCCATCAAAAACATACCTGGAGAACAGCCAAATTCCAATGCTGATTGTCAACCTAAGAAAAACAATACAATCTTGGCACAAAACTGGAAACCTATTGAATGTTTTTTTGGTTTAGTTAAAAAGACCATATGTTGTTATTCCATTAAAAAGAAAATAATAAGCAGCAGACAGTACAACCGCAGGCACATTGAACTTTATTGACTAGAATCTTATAAATTAGAGTCAGTTGTCCTGAATATGAAAGCAACACCTGCATAGGCTACAAAACACCGGAGTTCTGATTCAGGAAAATAAACTTATTGGAATTCAAAGATAAATTTATAATCAATAGTACATTTTCTGGAATCAAATTTCTATGTAGATTAAAAAAATGTTTCTGAAGTTTCTCTTCTCAATATATGTAAGATATTAGGAAATTGGGACACCTGGAAATTACTTTGCTTTTCAGAAATGATTGCTCTAGACTTTTAGTGAGTTTAAGGAAAAATCATCATGTTTGATAGGTAAAGATTTGTGGAAATTAATACCAATTCTCAATTCATTGGGGTCATTAAAGTACTTTTAAAAACTACTAGTGACACAGTGAACTGAAAGAAAAATTGTATGGGTAATATTTTAAGCAATATTAATAAAAATTTCATCTACCATACTTATTCAAATACTTCATGCTTTTACCCCAAAGATTTTAAGGATGAGATCATGCAAATATGCTGTTTTAACAGGGTATACATCAGCAATCAGGGCAGCTTATTATAGTTTATAGCATAAATTCCAATGCCAGGTTTTATAGCTATCAGAATCAGCAGTCCTCTGAAGAATCAGAAATTTAAAGAATTCTCTAAATGTTACCCATTCCCTGGTTCTTCTCAGGGAACACTAAAGCACATGCGCACACACACACACACACACACACACACACACACACACACACATCCATTTTTCCACATCTGAAAATCCCTTGAAAATCACTAGAGAAATGTAGGAGAAAAAATTCCATAAATTATAAGTGTTTTTTTAAGCCAGCAGATAAAGGATAATGCCCTGTTAACCGTGGTAAATAAATTGTGTGTGGAAACTGGGAGAGGCAGCCCAGGGAATTCAAGCAGTGCCTCCCCTCCAAAAAGCAGAGAGAAACATCAAATAAGGCTTGCCTACTCGTTTTACAGGGACTTAGGAACTATAGAATTTTTGTAACTGAGGAGAAAAAAATGCTACTTGTTAGCAAAACTGTCTTCAGCACTGGTTTTGCCAATGGCAAAAACCACGATTACTTTGCACCAACCAAATACTATTCGGGAAACATAAAATCGTGAATATATATGAGAGAAAGGAAAATATTTAAGAAAGTGTGGTGATTTCTAGATTTGCTAGGTATGATATAATGAACACATGGAATGAACATGCTAAGAACAAATTTGCCCCTATGAAACTTTTTTTTTTTATTTTACCTTATGTGGCCTTTTAGCCTAATCAAATTTATCTTATTTTATTTTTGTTTAGACCACCTCATGGAACAAAATAAATAAATGTCCTATTAAATGAAGGTTTCATTTTTTTACATCATCTCTTTGCATAGCCTTTTGCAAATGCTTGATAAGAGACCATATGAGTAGAATGTAGATTTTATGGTAATAAATTTCAAGAACTGTTTCAATTACTGTAATGGTTCAGCACCAAGCAATGGACTGCATGATCAAGTAGTTGCTTACATTCACTTTTTGAGAAATAACTGGACCAGAAAGATATCTTGTGGTCCCTTAAGTCATATTAACATTCCTTTACTGATGACCAGTTCAGTCATCAATAAATGCAAAAAGTCAATAAATCTAAAAAAAATATCAAAATCCTCAATATGTTCAGGGGAAAATATGATATTCCACAAGGAAGATCCAAAATTAGAATAGTCACTTTTTTCTTGCAGGAATATATATCTTTTCTGGAAAAAAAATTTAAATTCTCTCTAAAAAATACCTTATTTTATACAAACATTTTAGTGGTTGACAAACATCTAGCTCTTGGCACACAAAAGTAGTTTACTGAATTCCCTGGGCAGTATATTATGACCCAGAGAGGTTATTCCAAAAGAATATCTAGAAATCAGAGTCAGAGACACCACCGGCGATATCAGCTGTCTTTTTTCCAATTTTCTTTTCATAATTGAGAATATAAATTGTACAAATTCCTATTGTTTTTCACCCTATTTTGTTATAAATAAAAGTCAGCATAGCCTATTATTTATAGCCAGAGTGAAATAAAATATATTTAAATTTCATAAAGTTTACTGCAAACCTAATTTGCAATTTATTTTGCTTATACTTTGTGTTTTTCTCTCTCCCAATCCTCCCCTCATACTCACTCCCTGGTCACCACCATTTTACTCTCTGGTTCTTTGAGTTCAATGTTTTTTAAAAAAATTTTATGTAAGAATGAGATCATGTATTTGCCTTTCTGTATGTGGGTTATTTCACTTAAAATGATGTCTTCCAGTTTCATCCATATTGTCACAAATGAAAAAATGTTCTTCCTTTGTAGAGCTGAAAAATATTCTTTTGTGTGTGTGTGTGTGTGTGTGTGTGTGTGTGACACACACACACACATTTTCTTTATTTATTAATTGATGAACACAGGTTGGTTTAATGTCTGGCTACTGTGAATAATGCAGCAATAAGCATAGGAGTGAAGATATTGCTTTTGACAGAATCATTTTATTTCTTTTGGATATACACTTAGTAGTTGGATTGCTGAATAATGTGGTAACTTTAATTTTAGCCTTTGAAAAACTTTTAATTTTTTTCCGACTTTTATTTTAAGTTCAGGGATACATGTGCAGAATGAGCAGGTTTGTTACATGGGTAAATGTGTGCCAAGGTGGTTTGCTGCACAGATCATCCCCATCACCCAAGTATTAAGCCCAGCGTCCATTAACTATTCTTCCCAATGCTATTACTCCACCTATTCCACACCCTCCAACAGGCCCCAGTGTGTATTGTTTCTTCCCCATATGTCCATGTGTTCTCATCATTCAGCTCCCACTTACAAGTGAGAACACACAGTGATTGGTTTTCTGTTCCTGTGATAATCTGCTAAGAATAATGGCCTCCAGCTCCATCCATGTCCCTGCAAAGGACATGATCTTGTTCTTTTTTGTGGTTGCATAGTATTCCTTGGTGTATATATACCACATTTTATTTATCCATTCTATCATTGATGGATATTTAAGCTTGTTCCATATCTTTTCTACTGTAAATAATGCTGCAATAAACACAAGAATGCATGTATCTTTATAATAGAACGATTTGTATTTTTTTGAGCATACATCCACTAACTGGATTGCTGATTTGAATGCTATTTCTGCCTCTAGGTCTTTGAGGAATTGCCACACTGTCTTCCACAATAGTTGAAGCAATTTACACTCCCAACAACAGTGCAAAAGTGTTCCCTTTGTCCACAACCTCACCAGCATCTGTTGTTTTCTTTTTAATAAGAGACATTCTGACTGGTGTGATATGGCATCTCATTGTGGTTTTGATTTGCATTTCTCTAATAATCAGTGATATTGAGCATTTTCATGTTTGTTGGCCACATGTATTTATTCTTTTGGGAAGTATCTGTTTATGTCTTTTGCCCACTTTTTAATCAGTTGTTTGCATTTTTTTCTTGTAAATTTGTTTAATTTCCTTATAGATGCTGGATATTAGACCTTTGTCAGGTAGATACATTGCAAAAATATTCTCCCATTCTGTGAGTTGTCTGTTTACTTTGATGACAGTTTCTTTTGCAATGCAAAAGCTCTTTCATTTCATTAGATCCCATTTGTCAATTTTTGCTTTTGTTACAATTGCTTTTGGCATGTTTGTCATGAAATCTTTGCTAATGCCTATGTCCTGAATGGTATTGCCTAGGTTTTCTTTCAGGTTATTTTATAGTTCTGGGTTTTACATTTAAGTCTTTAATCCATTTTGAGTTGATTTTTGTATATAGTGTAAGGAAGGGGTCCAATTTCAGTTTTCTGCATATTACTAGTCAGTTATCCCAGCACCATTTATTAAACACGGAATCTTTTCCCCATTGCTTGTTTTGTTATTAGGTTTCTTGAAGATCAGATGCTTGTAGGTGTGTAGTCTTATTTTCCTTTGTCTATGTGTCTGTTCCTATAGCAGTATCATTCCATATTGGTTACAATAGCCCTGTAGTATCATTTGAAGTCTGGTAGTGTGATGCCTCCAGCTTTGTTCTTTTTGCTTAGGATTGCCTTGGATATTTGGGATCTTTACTGGTTCCATGTAAATTTTAAAATAGTTTAATTCTGTGAAGAATGTCAGTGGTAGTTTAATGGAAATAGTATTGAATCTATAAATTACTTCAGGCAATATGGCCATTTTCACAATATTGATTCTTCCTGTACATGAACATGGAATGGTTTTCCACTCATTTATGTTATCTCTCATTTCCTTGAGCAGTGGTTTGTAGTTCTTCTTGAAGAGGCCCTTCACTTCCCTTGTTACTGTATTCCTAGGTATTTTATTCTTTTTGTGGCAATTGTGAATGGGGAGTTCATTTGTGATTTAGTTCTCAGCTTGCCTTTTATTAATGTAAAGAAATGCTAGTGATTTTTGCACCTTGATTTTGTATCCTGAGACTTTGCTAAAGTTTCCAGCTTAAAAAGCTTTTGGCCTGAGACGATGGGGTTTTCTAAATATAGGATAATGTCATCTGCAAACAAAGATAGTTTTCTTCTGTTCCTATTTGAATACCCTATATTTCTTTCTCTTGCCTTATTTTCCTGAGCACAAATTCCAACACTATGTTGAATAGAAGTGGTGAGAGATGGCATCCTTGTCTTGTGCCGGTTTTCAAGGGAAATGCTTTCAGATTTTGCTCATTCAGTATGATATTGGTTGTGGGCTTGTCATATATGCCTCTTATTATTTTGAGGTATGTTCCTTCAACACCTAGTATACTGGGAGTTTTTAACATGAAGGGATGTTACATTTTATCTAATGCCTTTTCTGCATCTATTGAGGTAATCATGTGGTTTTGTTTTTAGTTCTGTTTATGTGATGAATCATATTTATTGATTTATGTATATTGAACCAGCCTTGCATCTTAGTGTTTAAGCCTACTTGATCATGGTGGGTAAGCTTTTCGACGTGCTGCTGGATTCAGTTTGCCGGTATTTTGTTGAAGATTTTTGTATCAATGTTCATCAGGGATATTGGCCTGAAGTTTTTGTTGTTATTGTAGTTGTTGTATCTCTGCCAGGTTTTGGTATCAGGATGATGCTGGCCTCATAAAATGAGTTAGGGAGGAGTCACTCCTTTTCAATTTCTCGGAATAGTTTCAGTAAGAATGGTACCAGTTCTTCTTTGTACCTCTGGTAGAATTGAGCTGTGAATCCATCTGGTCCTGGGTTTCTTTTAGTTAGTAGGCTATTCATTACTGCTTTGATTTCAGAACTTGTTATTGGTTTTTTCCAGGATCCAATTTCTTCCTGGTTCAGTCTTGGGAGGGTGTATGTGTCCAGGAATTTATCCATTTCTTCTAGATTTTTTAGTTTATCCACCTAGTCATGTTTATATTATTCTCTGATGGTTGGTTGTATTTCTGTGGTATCAGTGGTGATATCCTCATCATTTCTGATTGTGTCTATCTGAATCTTCTCTGTTTTCTTATATTTTAGTCTAGCTATGTTTTGCTTATACTTTCTAAAAACTGTAACATGCCAAAATAACCTTAATGCATGGTTGGAATACATGAACTATTCATTTGTTCTTTAAATCACTTTTTTTTTCACTCCAAGTATCTTCTTTACATTCCAGTTTCTTGTTCCAAGTTCTTAGCCTGGAATGACTGACTGAAATCTTCCCAAAGCAGAGATGACTATTGCCAGAGCCATACATAACCTTACTAATGCTCAGTCACTCAGAACTACTCCATCTGGGTTTCCGTCCATCCAAAGAACCAGCTGCTCTAAACAAATGCCTTACTCATCTCGCCTGTTGTATCACAAGATGAAATATGCTACTTCCATAATTACTGTTCTCAACTTCTGAATAGAGCCAGCAACCAATCAACAATTTGTTTGGTACACAAGCTGTTGTTAATTTTTTGGTCATATAATTAGGTATATGGATTACTTTATTACTGCTGACTAGAAGCAGCTGTGCTCCATGACAACCCAATGTAGACATTGCATTAGCTTACACATGGAATATGAAACTATGAAACAGGTAAATATCAAGAGCTGACATGTGGAAGATCCTGAGTATCCGAGGAAGTCAATTATTAGAAGAAAATGTTCAGACTAAGAAGGATGACTTATATCAGAAAGGTATAGTTTACAATTGCTCTTTATTGGCAATAACCTGGGGGTACAGCTTGCTGGGAGAAGTGGAACATTTTTTACGCTGTCCTGAGAGAATTTCTGTACATTCTTCTCTGGCCCCAAGACTAATTCTTATAACAATAATAGCACTAGGAATAAAAGAAATGCAAGACAGGAGAAATACAGGCAGCCAAATCTATCTTTAGTAAACCTCAGGACACGAATAAATGAGAACAACTACGCAAACTGTCCTTCATATCAACCACATACACTCTGTACTAGAATCTGAGAGGAGAAACTCTGCTGTCTTTCTAATACCTAGATCAACATCTGGCTTGTAACAGATGCTAAAGAAATATTTGCTTAACAAATGTGGAACAACATTTTTTGTTTGTTTTTTTTTAAAATAATTCTTTTATTGCTGTTTTGTTTTGTTTTGTTAAGTTCCAGGGTACATGTGCAGGATGTAGAAGTTTGTTATATGGGTAAACATGTGCCATGGTGTTTTGCTGCACCTATCAACCCATCACCTAGGTATTAAGCTCAGCATGCATTAGCTCTTTCACTAATGCTCTCCCCATCCACCTTCCCCCAACAGGCCCCAGTAAGTGTTGTTCCCCTCCCTGTGTCCATGTGTTTCAGCGTTCTGCTCCCATTTATAAGTGAGAACATGCAGTGTTTGGTTTTCTGTTCCTGCATTAATTTGCTGAGAATAATGGCTTCCAGCTTCATCCATGTCCTTGCAAATGACATGATCTCATTCTTTTTATGGCTGCACAGTATTCCATGGTGTATATATACCACATTTTCTTTATCCAGTCTATCATGGGCATTTGGGTTGATTCCATGTCTTTGCTATTGTGAATAGTGCTGCAATGAACATACGTGTGCATGTATCTTTATAATAGAATGATTTGTATTCCTTTGGATATATACCTGTAATGGGATTGCTGGGTCAAATGGCATTTCCAGCTCTATAACACTGGGGAATTGCCACACTGTCTTCCACAATGGCTGAAGTAATTTACATTCTCACCAACAGTGTAAAAGCATTCCTATCTCTCCACAACCTCACCAGCATTTGTTGTTTCTTGGTTTTTTAATAATTGCCATTCTGACTGGTGTGAGAAGGTATCTCATTGTGGTTTTGATTTGCATTTCTCTAATGATCAGTGGTGTTGAGCTATTTTTCATATGTTTGTGGGCAGCATGTATGTCTTCTTTTGAGAAGTGTCTGTTCATGATTTTGCCCACTTTTTAATGGGGTTGTCTGTTTTTTTTTTTTTTTTTCTTGTAAATATGCTTAAGCTCCTTATAGATTCTGGATATTAGCCCTCTGTCAGAGGGATAAGATTGCAAAAATTGTTTTCCATTCAGTAGGTTTTCTGTTCACTCTGATGATAGTTTTGTTTGCTGTGCAGAAGAATATCCCTTATAAATTTGTTTATAGTATAGATAAACTGGAAACAACCCAAATGTCCTTAATTTAGTGATGGACTACATAAATTATAATACATCAATATAATAAAATAAATGCAGCTGTTATAATAGAAAACTGTTTTTATATAAATAGAAGGATATTCACAATAAATTTTTAATTAAAAAAGGAAGGCACAAGACAAGTTGTAGAGTATGCTCCCATTATGGTTAGAATGAAGGCAGATACACACAGATATAATTGTATATGCATACAATATTTCTGGAAGAATACCTAAGAAATTGTTAATATAAATTATATCTAAGAAACAGGATAGAAAGCATGAGAATTAGGGTTGGGATGCTCTTTTGTCACTATAACTTTTGGACTATTAGAGTATTTGCCATATGCATTAATTTATCCCAAAGAAAAGATAAATTAAAAATAAAGAACATAATGTAATTTTGACTACATAAAAATGTACAGTTCAAGAAATAGCCCACTTTTTGATGGGATTGTTTATGTTTGTCTTGACTTGTTTGAGCTCCTTGTAGAGACTCTGTATATTAGTCCTTTTATTGGATAATAAATATTTTCTCCCATTCTGTGGGTTGTTGGTTTACTCTGCTGATTACTTCTTTGCTGTACAGAAAGTTTTTTAGTTTAATTAAGTTCCATCTATTTATCTTTGTTTTTGTTACATTTGCTTTTGGATTATTGATCATGAAGTCTTTGCAGAGCCAATGTCTAGAAGGGTTTTCCTGATGTTATCTTCTAGAATTTCTATGGTTTGAGGTCTTACATTTAAGTCTTTGATCCATCTTGAATTGATTTTTGTATAGGGTGAGAGATGAGGATCCAGTTTCATTCTTCTACCTGTGGCTTGCCAGTTATCCCACAGCACCATTTGTTGAGTACAAATGTCCTTTTACCATTTTACCCAAAAACCTATTAAAATTTAAAAAATAAATTAAAAAATAAAAATGTACACTGGAAGAAATAAATAATTAACCAAATTCTTTCAGCACACACGTCTTAGTATACTCTGGGAAAGAATATGACCATTTTTAGGTCATTTGAGAATGAAGCATATTGGGCTCCGTAATGCCTAGTTTCTTGCTATTCCTGTTCTGTGTTATATTTCTCAAGAGCCTGCCCTTCAGTAATGATTTACTGAGAGGTATGAAAAACTGAGAGGTATAGAACAGATTGGCTTTTAAGTAATATTATGATGAAACCTTAGTTGATCTTTAACAAAATTTTCTCCCCTCTTTATTTCTGTACAGCCTATCCAGGGCCTGCATGCACAACTATACCTTTAACTTCTAAAAGAACTCCCCATGCAATATCTTCCCAGAGGTGTTACAGGAAAGGACGAATGATGTTTCATAGCCTACTGATAATTAAGTCAATTTTATTCATTTGAGCTTCATTAAAATGAATGTTACAACCTCAGCTCTCATAGACAAAATTAAAAATTGAAGACTAATATTTAGAAGACAAAAAATAGAAATAATCCAACTGTGTTTAATTATGTGCAGTTTAAATAAACTAATAAAAAATAAAAAAACAAAAAAAGGAAAATAATTCTTTACCAATAAATCTTCATTAGAGTAATCCTTTTAAAAATCAGTGTAAAGTTTTTTCATTTTCTACTTTTTCTTCTCATAATAAATTACAATTCTGTGCAAAAAAACAAACACAGTCCCTTATCAGAGCTAGCATTTATGCACCAAGTAGTCAAAGTAGTCATCCCCTAAATGCTAAAAGCCTTCCCTTCAGTTCTCTCTTTGTTGTGTTATCTAAGGCCTTTTCACAATTTAAATTTTAAAAATCTGAAAAATTCAATGTATTAATGTCTATTAAAGAATATTACATTTTGCTTTTTTATTGGTCATATATTCTATTTCACAGTGGGGCGATGGTGGGGGTGAGTCTTTTAAATCAGGTACTAGGCCAGGCTAGTTGAAGGAGTTATCTGGAAGCAGGAAGACCTTGTAGATTTCCAACCACACAGTGAACCTATATAATGAACCATAGTTGCAGGCAGGTATTTCATGGTTCAGTAAAATCTCTGCCCAAATCTGACGGGAGCTATGACTCAAAAAGAGGAAATCGAGAAAAAGCAGAAGGAAATTTGGTTTCTGCTGGTACATGATTTTGTTCCTTGAAATATGAGAGGAGTGAATTGGGTAAAATAAATCTGAATTTTGGCCTATCATGTGCCTTTGCCACATGTCTTTCACTACTGGATGGGCTTGATAATGCTGATAAAAGAGCAAGCTCTTGATTTTTGTTTGACACACCAGTGACGTCTCTTAGGAGCCCTGCATATTTGAAGAAAAGTAGTTCTCTTTGTTTATAATACATTAGAAGGCAGTAAAGGTGACTTTTAAGAAGGCTTTGAAGTAGGTTTTTTAAAAAGTAAAAGAAAAACACACAAAAAAATCACAAGAATTTTCAAGACATTTATGAAAGAAAATATAAATCTTATGGCCTCTCAATCCTGACAGTTTCCTTAAGTAGAATATTATATTTAATTAGATATATGTTGCCTTAAGGAGAAGTATATATTTAATCTTCTTAATTTCCCTCATTTGGTACATTCTGTACAGAACATAAAAAATACATTACCTTTAATATATACATACAGTATATTACATCTATGTATGAAGTATATCAAGTATACATAAGCTACAACTACATTGAGATAATGAATGAAATTTACAAGAGTTTGTAGAACTTTTCTTATCAAAGTGGAAAAGAAAAACTAAATGTATTATTTCCTGCAAGAATAGAAAAACATTTATATATCTAACCATAATACATGTAAACACGATTTTATCGTGTAGAGAAGAGACAAAACTTGATTTGAAAAATGTTTTGTTAATTTTGCATTTGGTAAGAGATATATGAATTATAAATACTGTTTTAGAAAGTAACAATATAATATTATGAAGCAAAATGTCATCTACTCGCAGTCTCCATTTCCACTCACAATGAGATACGTTCTGAAAAATGTGGTCGGGCAATTTGTTTTTGTGCAAACATCATAGAGCGCACTTACACAAACCTCGATAGTAAACCTCATTGTACACACTCTAAACTAAATAATAATATTGCTCTAGACTACAAACCTATACAGATAAGTTAGCTGAATTAGTAATACTGTAGGCAATAGTAACATAATAGTATTTGTGTATCTAAACATACCTAGAAATGTAGAAAAGGTACATCAAAATATACAATATAAAAGATATACACCTCTATATGTGACAATTTGACTATGAATGGAGTAACTTTCAGAACTGGAAGTTGCTCTGGGTGAGTCGGTGGGTGAGTTGGTGAGTAAATGTGAAGGCTTTAGAACATTATTATTTCTGTAGACATGTATTTCCACATAATGGTACACTTAGGCAAAACACGAGATTTATTTAAAAAATATCTTCCTTCAAAATAAACGGGCTTACTCTAACTCTTTTACTTATGAACTTTGATATTTAAACTGTTTGATTCTTTTGTAATTGCAATTAGTTTGAACACACAAACATACATTGAGAAGCTGTACGAAATATTTTCTTTTTTATATTCTTATTCAATAAGCTTTACAGTATCTTTTAATTTTCTATGTTTTTACTTTTTAAATTTTTGTTAAGATAAATAAGTTAATATATTAGCTCATTTATATTGGCAATAGTTCATTAATACTGTACTGTCTTCTGCCTTGCTACATCTTGTTCCACTGAAGGCCCAAGTGGTAAGGCCAGGCAGAGCTGCCACCGGCACAATGCCTTTTTCTAGAATATTTTGAAGACTCAGTCATTTTATGAAGACCAAAATAAGGAAAGACACTCTAATGATAATGATACCTATTAATATTACTACATAGACAGTGTTGCCAAATATATCAATCAAAATATGGGGCATGAACAAGTAAATTCATTATCAAGTGCTGTAAGGATTGCATATGTACTGCTTGTGCCATCTCTTCATATGAATGGTGTAGGTATGCTTATACTGGTATCACTATGTTTACAAGTAAAATGTTGCTTTTAATTTATGATACTGATGTTACAATGCCACTAGGTACAGGAATTTTTCAGCCCATTATAATCTTACAGAAATCATACTATCATATATAAGGATCTGCTGTTGATCAAATGTTAGGTATAAGAACAATAAAGTCAAAAGGCTGGGTGTGTGTGTGTGTGTAAAAAAAAAAAAAAAAAAAAAAAATTTCTCTCTCTCTCTCTCAAAAAAAAAAAAAAAAAAAAAAAAAAAAAAAAATCCTTCAAAATGTAAAAAAAAAAAAAAAAAAAAAAAAAAAAAAAAAAAATGCACTCTAGTGCCTAATATAACTTTTACATGTAGGATGTTTGATTATAGGACAGTTGAGCCCTATTTATTTATTTCCTAAAGGATTTGAAGAAATAACTGTTTCTGATGAATGTTTGTTTTCCTCCAAATTTATATGTTAGTTTTAACTCCTAAATGGGATGGTATTTGAGATGTTCTGAGGTAATTAGGATTAGATGAGGCCAAGAGAGAGCCTCATGATGGAATCTAAAGTTTTATAAGAAGAGATACCAGAGCTGCCTTTATTCTCTGCCTCTCTCCCACACACATGCATGTTAACTGCCTTGTTGGCACATTGATCCTGAAATGTTCCAGCCTCCAGAATCCTGAGAAATAAACAAAGAAAGAGCTGCCCAGCCCATCATAATTTGTTATAAAGCCTGTGTGACTAAGACATTAATGCAAAGGAAGTGCAAATGTAACTAAGAGGGTTAAAAACGATAAACAGTAGTAGGAATAAAGAGACTAGAGAAACTAAATGTTTTTGTGCCTGTTGAGTATGTTAGTTACTACTAGAGCCAGGGACTGACATTTTCTTAGATTGTTATACACAAGATACAATGGGAAGCCATAATATACAGTATTGATGATTTGAGAAAAGCAACACATTCTCACTGCATTAAATCGCTGTTTATAATGACAATACCAAATGAAGCTAGGTGGAAAGCCTCCCAGGAGCTGCAGTCAAGAATCTCAGAGAGTAAATATGTTAATCTAACAGGCTTCTAGTGTAGCTTTAGTCAAGAATTCAGCTGTTACCACAGCTGCTTCATCCTCTCACTTTGTGAAAAGATGTCTCACAGCCTGAAGGAGCATCAGCCTTCTACTGCTAAAACAGCTACCAAAATAACTTTGCCAATTTTACAATGCCTAAAGGTCCATGTGTAAAGATTATAAAACTGCCCTCCCTCTCTCTCTCTCTCTCTCTACACTTACTATTAAGAGATGGTAACAATTCTCTGTGGCTTACAAATGTTGTTATTTTTAAAATGTTTTGTGTGTATATGGAAACTTTTTTATACAGTGATAATTTATATGAGAAAATATTTAAAAATTTATGAGGGAATGAAATGAATGCTGTAATATTCTTTTAGGATTTGTGGCACACTGATTTTTATACCAAAAAAATTTTTTATTCCCATACTATGAAAGTGCCAGGAATATATTTTGGTTTATTTTAGAATTTTTTTTAAATTTAACAGCAAATATTAAAGGTTCTGACGCTTACAATTGGCAATTTGTCTTTGACTGAACTGCAAATAGATATGAAATCAGTTGATGCTATTGATATCTCTGAGATTTCTTTGATTAAACCACACACTACTGCACATGTAACTGAACAAGTGTTACTG